>NBNE01000156.1:21345-36405 GCA_002215365.1 Phytophthora megakarya
AATAAGAACGGCTACATATTAGTGACGTATATTGAACTCTGCATATTTAAGGTAATCTAGGTTGAGAACCCACTTGTGTTATACTAACCTCTCCCCAGTTGTGACCAGTGTCCGATCCTGGATTATCGATAGTACCCCACATCCTGGAACACATTTATCCTAGACAACTCCCCGGTGGAATAACTGTTCCGCCGAATCAATCGGGCCAACAGGGATAACACATGGACACACGTCCATTCAGGGTGACTTGTCATCTTGAATGTCCAAATTCTGGAGGTCCCTAGATCCTGTTGACCTTCCGATTATTGCTACGCTATAAATGTCATCTTGAATGTCCAAATTCTGGAGGTCCCTAGATCCAGTTGACCTTCCGATTATTGCTATGCTATACATCTCCTACACGAAACGTTTTCACCGACATCGTGTCAGATGGTGCGCGTGCCCGGATTTGGTTGTCAAGGGATTTCACCGCGTTGTTTGTATTAAAGGTTTAAGGGTGTGATTGCTGCTAAACTTTCTAATCTAAGAGGTTATGTCTGGAAGGGGAAGCAAACGAGGAGGACGCACTGGCGGACGTGGTATTACGTCTCGTCAATCGCGTCGAGTGCAATGTCTTCCGCCCGAAGAGCACGAGGACCTGGATGCTGTCATCCAGGATGCTCGGAAGGCAGGTGCTGCTAAACTGGTTGAGGCTGGTTTCAGTTTCCGGAATGTGATCCCTGAATGGTTCCGCTCACGGTCGTCGCAGATCGCACCAAGTGCTGTTTGGACGGTAGTCGAAGGTGTCCAATACCTAGCGACGGAGCTCATCGAATGGCGTCAAGTTGCACTCGGGGTAACGTTCCAAGTGTTGAGCATCCAGGACGAACCATTGTCCATCCAGGATTATCATGCGGAAGATGCTGACGGAGTCCGACCTCATGACGGACCATGAGGTCGGACGCCTGGGTCGTGAGTTCGCCTTGCGACGCAGGATGTCTGGACTGCAAGGGCTGAGGATTCCGCGAGGACACCAAGCTGTGAGTCTGACCCCAAGCGGCCACAACATGTGCCGCCTCGTCCGGTGTCTTTATCCACACCGTTGCTGAGTTCGCTGCCGTCGTACCATTTGTCGGATACGAACTGCCAGAGCGTGGTCACCCTGAATGAGACCATGTTCTCCATTCAGAATGTGTCGTCAAGAACAGGATCGGACTTTGTCCCAAGTCTGTTCGGCACATCAGGAGGGTCTATCGAGTCGACACGCAGTGGTGCGTCCGGATCGAAGTCATCCCAGGATGAATCATCGTCTTCGTCCGTGTGATCCCTCGAGCAGCCAGCAGCCGGACATATTCTCTTCAGAGCGTATGCTCCCATGGTGATGACCACCCAGGGTGGAGCCATCCAGGTAAACAAAAACATGGCTATTCAATACGCAAACCTTGGTGTTTATCTCCACGATTTGATCATGATTTTGCTAGATCATAGCCACAGCAGGATCAAGATATGCGGTCTTTAGGGCAATACCCTTATTCTACCATAGCTCAACTACACGAACCAAAGCAACCAAAGTGCGATACTTCTCGATTTTTGCGTGTCATACTTGCACAGGGGTATGCAAGTTGTCCAAAATGTCGTCCCTCCGCCGCCCGTGATGGCCGAACCCGACGATGTCGTTATGTCGGAGTCGGGTGAGGTCGGAATCAAGAGCAAGCGCAGGTCGAGGCATTCCAGAACGCGCCGATCTCAACACCGCAAAGCCAACAGTCCTGATGGATCGTCCAGTGGCTCTGACTCCGAAATCAGTCGCCCACGACGCAAAGGCACCCGAAGCCATCGGTCATCCAGGAAGGCGTCGAGCCGTCGAACGCATTCAGTGCATCTAGCCGGTCGGGTCGATCTTCCATGTCTGGGGCGTCCCAGGTCGCACTGAACACGATGCGCCAGATTCAAGAAGCCTTGGCTCGCATTCAGTCAAGCTGATGAAGCGATTCTGGCTCCTCGCACTCCAGGCCGAACGATTTCGCGCGGCGAAGGAGACCGAAGAACGATCCGAGACACAGCAGTTTCAGACCGAGGTTGACTTCGCAGAGCGACTCAGGGTCCAACGAATGCAGGTTGAAGCGGAGCGGGCGTACTGGGTGGATGGCGTCCAGAAGAACACGAGCATGCAGATAGCGATCGTCCAGCAGCAGATGCGTGAGATGGAAACTAAACGTGATCGAGAACGGGAAGCGGCGAAGAGTATTCAGAAACTTCAAGTCAGTCAGTTGCGCGACCTTTGGGCAACCTCCGATCAGGTTTAACATGCGACTATAACCCCTGTCCCAGATTCGGTGCCTCATATCAAAACGGAATCGGGGATTGCGACCTTCCCGCAAGACGCAAGAAGTCGTGATGCGGACGGTGTTGTTACCAAGAAGGGGAAGTCTAGCGACAGGGTGTCCGAGGCCGCCAGGGCGGACGCCCTGCTGGCTGCACAACTCCAGGCTACCCTCCAGAGTGTGAACGTGGCGAAGGAGGCGACGAGAACTGCGCCTACCGTACCCGCAGCGATGAAAGCTGAGGTGGGAACCAGGGTGACGAAGCCCCCCCGCGCCTAAGTCATCGGATGACGCCAAGAAAGCTACACCCAAGCCGCGTGCGTCCAGGAAGGCCCGCCGTGGCGGATACCCGTCCGACTCGGACCCGAGACCAGGAAACGACGACAGCGTCTCTAGCTCTGACGACTCGGATAGATCCTTCTGTGCGCTGCTCAGCGACATGGTGATTCCCAAGGCCACCCAGGGCGGCACCACCACGATGACTATCCTACCATTCGTGACAGCGAGCTCTCTGGATGATTTCGACGAGAAGGCTTCTCTCTCAGAACGCACTCGTTGGGGGGAACGTTTTGAGACGTTGGCTTTCCAGGGTGGATGGAGCGACAACAAGAAAGTGTACGATCTTCGTCTGAACCGGTCTTCTTCAGCAAGGAACTGGCGTTCCCAATTGTCTTCGCATGTGCGTCGTGACTGGACAAGGTTCTCTACGAATTCAAGACGAAATATTGCAAGTCCAAGATGTCCGACTCAGGGAAGTACCACACCATGAACCAACGCAAGGTGGAGACCCCCTGGATTTTTTTGTATCGTCTGAATGCAGTGGCTGACCGTCCGGACATTCGTTACAAGTAATCAGAGCGATGTCGTGAGCAGCACGTCAAGCGGTTTACGCATCGATTGGTGAATTCAAAACTCAAAACAGCATGAAGAGTCAACTTTTCAAGAGCATGGATGGCCTGGAATACGTGTTGGAACAGCAGGAGGAGGAGTGGGAAGACGAAAAATCAGAACGTTTCGTCTACCAAGGCACGAAACTTCAGGGGGGACAACCTCCGTCAGGGGCGACTCAAAACCAAGTATCGAGGACGGGCGTACGTTGCTCAGAGCGGAGACGAGTCCGAATCTGACGAGCGACGTGTGATATTCGAAGACGAAGCTCTCGAGAGTCCCACGACCCAGGAAGCCGCCTAGCATCAAGAGTGTCTAGCGAAGGCCAAAACCCTAGTATGACCGTGGAAAACCTGACTCAACATGTGCTCAAGGTCTAGAAATTCAGGATGGAACAAGCCTGGGCATATGGCACACCAGGGTAAAGTCCGTCAGAATAACGGCCACCCAGGATCGCCATCGTCAAGGTATGGCAACCCTAATTGGGACATGCGTTGGGACAACTGCAATGTAATCGGACATCGCGCCGAGAATTGCTGGGCAGACCTGATCTGCGAGAACTGTCATCGCACTGGACACCCAACCCAGCTGTGTAAGACCCTGCCGTGCAAGAAGTGTGGAAAGTTCTATGATGGCCGCTGTTAAGATTGGGAGATGTTGGATTCTATTGGCCGACCAAGGTATCGTGAAAGGTCTACCCACTCCAATGCTGGATCGACTACTGTCAAGGCTGATCCTGGTGACGGGTCGTTAAACCACTAAGCCCGCTGGATGGGGATCCGCGACTGGTCGACCAAGGTATCGTGAAAGGCCTACCCACTCCAATGCTGGATCGACTACTGTCAAGGCCGATCCTGGTGACGGGTCGTTAAACCACTAAGCCCGCTGGATGGGGATCCAGTACGCGATGGGCATAGTAAGGCCCCAGGATTGTACACCTTAGTATATGTCGGCCCTGAGTTGAGAACCAAGAACCAAGATAACTAACAATACATGGCTTCTATGTTTCAAGATCCCATGAGTTCAAGATTAGGCCCTTCTGGATTATTTCATGCAGATGGTACTTACCCAGAGTTCCCTGTGGAATCCCGGCTCCGGGATGGAGAACGCTATGGGTGGTGGACTACACACCAACCAGGGAAGGAAAAGCGTAGGATTGTTACGGTTCATGGCGCCGTGAACGACATGAGGACTCGAATACTCCTGCACACCGGGGCGTCGTTGAGCATGATCAGCTTGGTTTTAGCGCGTGAACACAAACTCAAGCTCAATCGACAAAATCAAGTCAAAGTCTCCGGATAAGGAGGTATTCCTACCCAGATCACGGCAAGTACAGAAGTCAAGATAACCCTGGGATCCAGGGTAGCCCATATCAGGGGGTTGTGGGTGACCAACATTGGCGAAGGATTGGATGTACTTCTTGGTATGTATTTCATGTTCCGGGCGGGAGTACGAGTTTGTGTTCGAGAAGGGTTAGTGCAACTCCCGGATGAAGAGTCCATCCCGATGTACAATGACCCCAGGGCGTTGACTTGCCAGTTACGTCTCCAGAAGATTTGTATCTCATGTCCGGAGAACACGCGGTCACCAGTATCGACATACGAGTCCAGAACGAGAAGTCATCTGGGCTGGACGTGGTGACAGGCGGGTAACCAGGGTTGTCTATCAGGCTAGACCCTGGCCGGTGGCGATCAAGGTTGTGAATGTGTCGAAGCATAGTGTCTGGATCGATATGAAGACACCGCTCGCCAGGATTGTACAATATGGATCGTTCCCGCAGGTAGGGCGTTTTGTCCGCCCTGGAACACGAGATTATCGTGAATGGCAGACCCTGATCCTGGAGCACGTCCGGTCAGAGCAGGACAGGCTCAGGGCCGAGCGAAAAGAATAGGCTCTACGAGAACGAGAGCCTCCATGCGGACCGAAAACAGAGTATTAGTGGCCAACCAGGATTATGCTGAGGCCCCAACCAGGATCTGCAGAAGTCAGGATGACCCAACTACAACCCCCCCGAAATTCAGGATACTGTGTTGTGGAGAGTTGGTGGGTGCGGACAGGGGACGGAAGAAGACATCCTGGTGACAACCAGAGTGAACGTTGCTACACAGGTCAGTAAGAGTCGGCTAGACAGTCATGAATGTGATCCTGGTAAAGGAAATACTCAGGATGATGACCGAGGCGGCGCCCCTGTGGAAATGCTTTCAGAATTGACTATCGAACTCGAGGAGCACCAGGCCGGCAAAATGTCCTCGGAAATACGACCTGGACCCGACATCCTAAATTCCACCCAGAAACGACATCGTACACACCACTCGAGAAGTTGGAGAAGGAATACGAAAGCTGTATGAGAGTTGAGCTGAAGAGTTGGATTTGGAACCAGGCGTGTATATTCATGAAGGAAGCAAGATGATAGCAGAATTGCTAGACCAGTTGGTCATGTGGCCAGAATTGAGTGAATTGCATCCAGAAGGTGACATCGATCAGGCCGCTGTGGGAGTCCCAGGCGAGACCTCCCCGAAGATGAGTCCAGGATGCGCGCGATCCTGAAGCGCCATCGGAAGATTTTCCTAGGAGACGGAAATGCTGTACCAGCTCCCGCCAGAGAGGTGGTATGCGACCTCGATGTGGGAGATGCCAAATCCATCGCGTTACGCCCAAGGTCGATTGGTCCACGCGTAGCAGGCAAGGTGTACGAACTTCTCAAGAAATTGCTCGAGAACATCTGATTGAACATTTAGAATCGCAATGGGCATCTCCGATCGTGATCGTACTCAAGACGAACTGGGTGGACATCAGGATGTGTATTGACTATCGACTTGTGAATAATTTCATCCAGCTGTCCAGCTAACCTCTGCCTCCCATCGACGACTTGTTAGTCGATTTCGAGAAAGCACTCTGGTTCATGAGCCTGGATATGGCCAGCGGTTTCTGGGCAATCAGGATGACTGAAAGGGCCAAGCTCGGCTTTCGTTTGTCCGTTATGACACTTCCAATGGATTCGAATGCCGGTTGGCCTGAAAAATGCACCCCTGATCAACCAGCAAGTAATTAATAATGGTCTGTGAGGATTCATGCGTCTACCTCCAGAAGAGGAGGCTGAAGCAGACCAGGAAGTTTTGGATTACCTAAAGTTTGACCCCCACGATGACGGACCTCCAGGGCGTGACACTCCAGGGTGTATTGGTTGTGAAGAAGTTCATACCCCTCGACTATTACGGACCCTGGCGGACCAAATGACTGTGGTCAAGAGGAACATCTCTGCTACGACGCAGATGTCGCCTGTCCTGGGACGCAGCTCGTATATTGACGATATCGCACACGGCGCGCCGACTTGGGACGCATTATGTGCAGACTTGGATGCCTTGCTGTATAGATTGCGTTACTGGAATATCTCAGTAAGTTTGCCGAAGAGTAAATTCGAGAAGCTGTCCATTCCATACCTGTCACATTGCATTAGCGCTGATAGAATCAGGGCGACTCCGAAGACGGCTATGGGCGTTCAGCATCTACCATTGCCAACAACGATGAAGGGGTACAATCCTTTTTGGGTAGCTTGAACTACCACCACAAACTCATCGAGGACTACTCTGTGATCGCAGCCTCCCTGTATGAACTCTCGGATGACCAAGTGCGTTCAGGGCGAGATTTGTTCAGGGCAAGCGTTTGAAATCCTGAAACACAAGATCGTGTCGACCCCGGTATTGCGACATCCCGACAGGACCGAGCCGTTCGTTATCATACCCCATGCAAACCAATAGCCTACTTGTGCAGTCCTGGGGTCAAGAACATGATTGTTTGATCCAGTACGATTCACATGGAGAACACGTCCCGTGAAAACGAAGTTCGACTCGGTGAGATTAGTAGACGTCAAGCGAGATTTCAAGCAGGCGGCAGACTATCTGACCTCCAAGACGTTGTTATTCGGGATATCCTGTGTCCAAGAAGGCGGAGAACGTCAACACCTGGAACGAGTATCCAATATTCAAGAGAAGTTGATGAAGTCAGCAGAGACTTGCCCAGTCGCTAGTCACTCAGGGCTGGTGGCCATCCATGATGAAGAGAATTGTTCAGATGTTCCTGGATGTCTCTCTGCCCTGGATGCCATGGCAGCTCCGTTGCCATATGCAGCCAAATTCCAGGTTGCCGTGACACGAGGTAGCGCCCGAGGCAGGCCAGTATTATAAGAACCCCTCGACCCGTTAGAGTATCAGCGCGAGAGATGGCGGCGAATTAATGTGCACCAGGAACAAGACGAATATCTGTGCGAGCTAAGCCATTTTCTGAACGGAGAAGTTGATCGTTTCACGCCTCGCCAGTTACGAAAGTCGCCAAGTCGCGGACTTATTCGCTCTGGATGCACATGGTGTGCTGTATCGGTTAGCTCCGCCCACGCGTGACAGATCTCGAGATGCCCAGGATGAATTGCGCCTGGTAATACCAACTACCCTGAGAGAGGATATCCTGCACTACGCACATGAAGATTTTCAGAGTGGACACCAGGGCACCAACGAACTCACGAAGAGCTGCGTTCTGAATTCTACTGACCCGGGATGTATGCTGACGTGGAGCGTCATGTCATGGAGTGTGTTGACTGCGCGAGTGGTAAGGGGCATCCGCCTAACTCTGGCCCATCTCCTGGAAATATCGTGCCAAGACGGTGGTCTCGATGGATTTCGTTACGCACATGCCGAAGTCAGAGCGAAGAAATACTTTCCTCCTCTTGTTACAAGACATGTTCTCAGGATTGTGCAAACCGATGTCATCCACAACGGCAGAAAACGTAGCTGAGGTGTATGAGGAACGGGTGTTCAAGATGTTTGGCGCTTCAAAAATGATCTGCCACGATCAAGACCCGAGGTTCATGAGTGAGGTTTTCACTCGATTCAGGGAACTTCAAGGTAGCCGTCAAAGTTCACTCTGAGTTACCGACCTCAGGCAACGGGCAACAGGAACGTTCAGTCCAGACTGTCATTCGGAGTGCTCGGGCGTATGTCACTGAAGCAGACCAGTCAGATTGGGATGACCACGCCGAGCGGCTGATGTTCGCCCTGAACACATCGTTTGATGCGACTCGCCTAGATACACCATTCTATTTTGTCCATGGTTGGCACGTTCAGGGCACTGTATCCTCCATGTTGGGACCTAAACCATCCAGCCTCCCAGAATGGACTGCGTATGAACCGAGGAGAACGTTCCAGCTTGACTATAGCTATGCACGAGCTTGTGCTAAGGGCCTCCAGAAGAAAGAGAAACGCATGAGATTGGAAGCTCAGACTCAGAAGTGCAGAGAGCTCTCAGAGCGTTTGAAGTCTGGATTCGAAAGGTGCGACGCAGTTTGGTTGTATATACCCAAGGTGCAACCAGGATTGAGTCGTAAGCTGGCACACTCATTGCATGGCCCTTTCAGGATTGACGAGGTTCACGATGCTTTCTGGGTAAAGTTGAAGATCGACGGAACCGGATATCGCGTACATGTAAGTCGCCTTGAACCTAGGGCGTTATTCCCGAAGAGACCTGTTGATGAAGTCATCCTGGATGATAACGACGACCTGGATGTCGAACTGTTACCCGAGGATAGTTGGGAAGCAGACAACCAGAACAATGAGTATGAGGTGGAGCGAATCCTGGATCTTCGATGGACCAAAAGTACCCGTACATCCAGAAGGACTCGCTAGTATCTTGTCAAGTGGAAAGGGTATGTCGATCCTGAATGGATACCACTGTCACAACTCAACTGTGGAGCCTTGTTGTACGAGTTCAACCATGGAGCCAGGGCCTGAGCGCGTTTCAGGGCGATGCATGCGGGTGATGACCATCCTCAGATCTAGTTGGGTTCATTCGTCGATCCTGGATGGTCAACTGAATCTTACTCAGACCGATGAGTTTACGTGAACTGTCTCGATTTTGTGGATATTTTCGATTGTGGATTACTTTCGTGGATTACTAATATTTCTGGATGACTCTGCGCTGTTCTGAATTCTGGGTGGTGAAAACACTTTTCGTAACTCAGAAATGTGCCCAGGACCAAAGTGGGCAAAGACAACCAGAGTGAAACGAAAATGACATATATTAGAATGTATTGGTTTAGACCCACGACAACTCAAGTTACTGTGACGAAATATGCAGGTGGGCACTTCAATCGTAGGTTCGACAAGCTGGGTTATCCTGGCGGGCCTTCTCAGGAAGGAGACTCACCGATTTGGGATATGCTCCACAGGATCTTCATCGCTGGTCGCGGTGGCCCACTGCACCCGCGTTGGCTTGCGAAGATCCATGATGTCGAGCTGTTCTGCCAGCGAATACGGACTGCCACGACTGCTGAATGATCTTGGGTTCATGAGAATCCAGTAACATGGTCTCGATGGCAGCGTCTAGTATGCGGCCTCCCAGAAATTTGTGGATGGCACGCCCTCAGCGACACACTATCGCTACTTGGTCTCCCCAGTCCGAGTTAGTGCACCCCAGTGACATTTGCGCTCGCGGTGTCAGAAGCACCCTGGGTGGACGCGTCAATGGCGAACCAGTGGCCACCGTGCCAGAATTCTGACGCATTCTCCTCCATGAACCGGATGTACTTATCCAATGCCATCCTGGCGCGTGGTGTCAGAGAGCTGTACGAATACAAGACCAAGTGCTTCACGCGGTTCTCGAACATAACCACCCAGGGTTCCGAGGCCAATAGCGCCTGTACGTCAGCCAGCACAAAGCTGTGACGATGCAACCTGGAAATTCAGGTGGCATCCGCAACTGCCCTCATTTGAGAGCCTGTAGATGGGAATATGGAACTGACACGTGATAGCATTTTGGGTGGTGAGTGGAGAAAGGCTTCACGAACGTAAAACCCAGCACCGGTCACACAAACCGAGTGACCATACACCGCTATCCCAGGGAGGTGAAGTGTGGAAGAACTCGAAAAGATGACCGATACTTTTCGGATGGATCAGTAGAGATTGAGGAACTAACCGAGATGACATGGAGAGCCCCGTGGTCGCTGGTCGCTGGACATCGTGAATTGCGGGAGTGCATCCCGAATGGTGACCGCACGAACAACGTGAATGGGAAGCAACCCGAATGACACACCGGACGAATCGACGGATGACGTGGTGGTCCAAGGAACAAGACGCGCTATACGCCAGTGCAGGAAACGATCGAGTTGCACCAACGTCAGACTACCTGAAAACCATACTCAAGGGGAAATGAGACCTGTGCGAAGAGTCGGCGGATGCTGCAGATCCGAGGTGGACCATGTGTCAACACATGATGTGTGAGCCCAGGCTGATTGTTGATACGACAACCCAATTATACAAAGACCAAGTTATCCAGAAGGTGTGCGGCCACGAGGCAAAGGAGACCAAATAAATCGAACCCTGAAACACTAATATATTGCAAGAATCTGACGAACATGAAGAATATGCCAAGATGAAGATGATAGATAGCTAAACGTTTAATGAGAGTTTGTTTTACTACCTAGTGCGCAAGTGGTTTGCAGAAACCGCGCTACCAGGGGTACCTCGTCGAAGAACACCTGCGGGAGACTACCTAAGGAGTCACGGACGCAGGGGTCAACCACACCAAGGCCTGACTACGGCCACGTGAAGACTATCAACATCGTTTAAGCTAAATTAACTCGGGGACCGGTGCGCTTGGACACTTAGGTTGATCCAGTTATTTCATTTGCTAAGTTGCGTCTGGACACCCCCCAGTGTCTGGTTGCATTTCATATTACCCTGCTATTTAGGAGGAATGTAGCGATCACCCCCTGGATCTATATTGTTGGTTGCTGTGTGAACGGAAGGTACCTATATTAATTCTCCTGTACTAGTACGGGAGTGGTGCGCGTAGGGCATCCCGAAATCTACCTGTATTCGGGTGTGCCTAACAACTGACAGGTTCTATATTTGTATTACAAACGCTGTGTATATCACTTATTGATTTAGGTTAATTCTTGGAGGAAGGTCTTTGCCCGTGATCTCTCAACTTACACTCAGGACAGCTACGACGAAAGGGTCCGGGAAGTTCTCGTATATCTCTATATATCCTATTGACAATAGCTGCTACGGTGTTATCCCTGATAATCGAATTAATCGAACCTATAGGGATTGACGCAAGGCACACGCCAACTCGGACTGGAACAAGTTTTCAGCCCGAGTCTTATACTACCTGAACGACTTCGTGTTCGAATCCGTTCAGGGCACGCTATACACTTTTGGGCAGTTAAGTGTTCACCCACTTCGTCACAACTGGTACGCGTGACCGGATTCGAACCAGGGATTTCACCGCAATTGTACATTTGCAATTATGATCTTAAGGGGTACTAACCTACTAATCTCGGTGGTTATGAGCGAAGTTGAGAATGCACGCGAAGATGGAGGACGCGGTGGCGGTCGTGGAAGAAGTCGACGACAGTCGCGTCGAACTCGAGGCTTGCAGCCCGAAGAGCAGAAGCCTCTTGAAGTTGCTGAGAAAGAGAATCGCACTCGGAGATTTGTGGCTCGCGAGGAGAAAAATGCGGCAGAGCCGAAGGACACTCGGACTCAGGCAGACTCGGAGGAGGAAATCCAAGATGTGCACCATGTCACCTTGGATGGCATCACTAAGGATGGTCCCGAAGAGAGCGCGCCGGTTGGCTCTGAGGATGACTCCAACTCAGACTCGAGTGTGGAGGTTTTGGTTGTGTCTGGTCCGGACGAGCCTGAGCAGGCGTCTGTGGGAGGCGCCGTCTAGGTTGAGTCCACAGCTGTGGAGAAGTCACGGCTGGGTAAAGATGCAATCGTGGTTGACGTCCACAATCCAGCTTGAAGGTCCACTGTTCAGCGTCAAAGAAGCTACGTCGAACGTCCTGGGTGACGACTCACAGCCGAGGCTCGAGATGTCAGTGTCTTCCAACCCGTGTGTACAAGTGCCGAATGTGGAGGCAACATCCCGGATGCAGACTCCAAGCTTGACCCAAGAAACGGTCGTTCGGATCGCCGTGAACGATGTTGTGGTGTCCGATATTCCAGTCGCATCAAATTAGGTGAAAACGTATGTGGACGACCAAGTGCGTCGATGGGAACAAGTCTCTCTAGAATTCGTGATGTCTCCGATGATCGAGTACGCCTGGCCTTACCCCGCACCGGATTTTCAGGCGTGGTATGAGACTGTTGTGACAACGTCGGAGTACTTGGCGTCGCGGATGTCATAGGGAACCCGAGCGCAGACTTGGATCTCTGAATATGGACTTGTTAGATTCGCGCAAGATATGGTACTGATTTCACGTCGGCGACGGTGCCCCTGAATGAGCTATCCATGCGGGAGTGCGCCGCAGTCCTGCAAACGATGATTTTCGAGGTTGGATTCAAGTTCCGCAACCTAGTTCCGGAATGGTTTCGAATGTCTACGCCCAAAGCTGAAGTTGATACGATGCGAAGGGTGGCCGAGGAGATGCAGCACTTCTTGACTGTAGAGCTCCTGGAGTGACAGCTAGTCGTTTCCGGAGTACAATGCCTCTTCACTTGGAGAATCTAAATCGAAGCGCCAGCAACACCCATCTCCACGCCCGTCATCTATTCCATCGATGAGTTCGCTGATGTCCTACCGGACGTCGACTAAGGATGACCGGAGTCCTACTATCCCGAAGTGTGCCTCCGGTGTGCCTCCGATGCCAAGCTCGGGTTATGGGTCAACGTTGTTTGGAAACACGGCAATGGGTTCAGACGAGTCGAACCTCTCTGAAACGCTCGAATACCTGTAGCCCAGGAACGGTTCATCTCCTGCGTCCTCGATGTGGTCGATATATGCTGTTCGCGCATGCCTTCCCAGCAGGAGTGGTGTTTGCAGCTCAAAATAGCGTCGTCCAACCTGAAAGTAGCCTGGGTGTCCAAGTGACTAAGTAGGCTATCCTCTCGGTGCCGCCAGTGCCAGCCAACCCTGACGATGTCGTTATGTCGGAGTCGGGGCCGGCCAGCATTCGGAGCGGTAATTGGTCGAGGCCATCTCGGAAGCATACCCGTAGGCGAATATCTAGCCCAAGTGGTGGCTCCCCGAGTGAATCAGAATCCAGCGACGACGCTCGGAAAAGACGGCACTCGATACATTATATATTACAATCTATAGAAAGTGTCTATGTAGTCTACGGTACTGCGACCATATGATTGGTATAGGGCCCCTTCTCTAAAAGAGGCAAAATTAGTGCAATGACGAAACGAAGAAAACGGGTAGGAAGTCACACTTCCTCTTTTGCTTCGGACTGCATGTCTGTGAGAAAAGAAATAGGGATAGAGGAATAACAGTCAATAAATGATTTAATTGGCTGATAAGAGCCAGTAAGAGATTCTATTGTTTTAAGTCTTTCATATTGTTTAACACCACTCTCTTTCCGTGCCTGACTCTGCAGACCACGCTCACGCAGCCCCTCCGTTCTTCATAGACTCTATTCCTTTCGTCATGATCACCCCGTCGAGGTGATAGAGATCACATCCATGATCGCTCCGTCCAGGTGATAGAGTTCACGGCCGTCTCCTCCGATCGCTCTCTCCAGGCGACAGAGTTCCCGGTTGTACCATGATCAATCCGCTCAAAACACAGAGTTCACGTTATTTCCACCTTGCGACTTCACTACCATGTCGATGCCACGGTCTCTGGATGGACACTCATATACTGGACACCCTGCGATTCGACACCGTTTCCCAATCGGGTGTTGGCTCCAGGGGTGCCACTTAGGCAGTGAATCACCGAAGGATAAGCAGTGACTCCGGTACGCGGATTTTCACAACTGAGGGCGCATGAAGGCTCGTGCACCCACCTACTACGTTGACTACGACTTTTCGCCTGCTCACCGCCGATCCTCACCTTGGATCTTGCGCTTAACTGTTCTCATCCTTCGGTCGCAGCTGCCCCTGTCTTCATCGCTCGGTTGCGTCAGTCTAGCACTCCAGCCTCCACTGTCATTCGTCAGATCGACCACCATTTTGGGGGAGTGATGGCGCCACTGCCTACGATATCATAATATAGCTAGGTTGGTTGTCACTGTACCTTATATTTATTCCCCCGAAATTAGAGTTCGAAGCGCATGGCACATATCCTGCGTTTGCTACAGCAGCCGCAGCGTCTGCGCAGTTTCTCCCAAGTTAAGTTCTGAACTCACGTTTTAAGATTGACGGATACAACAATACGCAAAATCATAGAATTGCCTACCACAGAACAAATCCAACAAACTACACTGGTAATTACCGATACTTACATCCATATACTGGTACACGAATATAATCACCTGTGGGCTGTCCCATTCAGCACTTTAATCCAGTATTAATAATAATAATATGGAATAACTGTAATTAGTATTATATAATGTTAACAGTATAAATTGATGTTTCCTAAAAATATCATATTAATAATCACTTTGCACTCTGATTTAATCTATTGCTTACCTCTACTTTTTTGGCTCTACTTATATGAAACAAGTATGGTTAGGGTTGACCTCTATACTATTTTCCTTGTAATTTTAGGGCAAAAATCTTGTGGAAAAAACCTGTGGGACAAAGTTCTGCGAAATAGTGAGGCACGTTATAAATATATTTAAGCACCTTGCTGGAAGAAAAAAATGCAATTAAACTAAAGATATTCGATTTAGCTCCGACGATAAAAGCTAACTAAATAGTCGGAATGAGATCTGCTAGTCAATTAACTTAATTAGCTCAGTTTTGCCGTCACTTGCCTTGTCTAACACACAAGCTAGTCACCATTGCCATTCTGATTTACAGTCTTAATTGGTAATCTTGATCTGTAATTAAGGGTGTATCGCTCAACTAGACCGCAATTCTACACAAAGTCGCGCGCTGCGTGAAGAAGCTCTGAAATTTGTTGTGGAGCAACGTGAATTGTATTGATC
>NBNE01000157.1:2554-36354 GCA_002215365.1 Phytophthora megakarya
TGGATAGATGACCTCTTGCTTTTCGCTAAGGACGTGGAGACCTACTTGGCAAAGCTAGAACGGCTTTTTGAGCTACTTGACTACTTTGGTTTCAAACTAAGTGTGACGAAGTCCAGCTTATATGAAACGCAAGTCAAGTGGTGTGGGAAGATCATTACGGGCAAAGGAGTCAGCCACGACCCGGAGCGCATCAAGGCGCTGTCAGAACTACCATATCCAACCAATGCAGCCGAACTTCAACAATTCTTGTGCGCAGCAAATTGGATGAGAGAAAGTGTGATAGATTTCGCTCGGGCTGCTCAACCGCTGCAAGATCGCCTTGACCTGGCTCTGGCTACTGCTTCTCGAAGAACGAAACGTGTTGCAGCAGGGATTGGACTAGAGTTGGGGGAGGTTGAACGTACGGCATTTGATCAGCTCAAAAGAAAATTAGAAAATTCTGCCAGCCTAGCATTCCCACAACCGAACGCCGTCATGTGTTTGATTACTGATGCCTCTGACGTTGGCTTTGGAATTATCGTCACACAAGTAAGACATTGGCAAGATGGGAAGCCTGTTGAGAAGCAGCAGCACGAACTACTTGTTTGTGTGAGCGGCACGTTTACTGGATCGAAACGCAATTGGAGCGTTATCGAAAAAGAGGCGTACCCGATAATCTGTGCATGCGACCAGCTCAGCCACCTATTGCTTCGGCCACAAGGCTTTAGATTGTTTTGTGATCACCGCAATCTGATCTACGTCTTTGCACCTAGCAAAGAAGTCAAGAAGCATATTAGGGGGAAACTACTGCGTTGGGCGGTAAAACTAATGGAGTACAGATACCACATAGAGCACATTGAAGGCACAAACAATGTCTGGGCAGACATGGTGTCTCGGTGGGCTGGAAACCACCAAGATCAAGTGACTCTGCGTGCAATGGTACTGCGGAAGCGAGGTCGTCGGGAGGAAGAAAGGACCCAGCAATTTCGGAGAAAGCAGCGGCGAGGGGAGGAAGAGAGGACCTCTAAGACCCGAACAGTGCGTTGTGACGGGGAGGCAGATAGGACCCCAGCAACACGACGCACGCGCAAAAAACTCAGAACGAAGTGCGATGAACAGCAAGAGGCTGCTAGGACAGCAGCAATCCGGCCGTTTGACGACCCAAATTTCTCGTGGCCAACACTGCAGGATATTCTTCGTGCACAAGAACAATTCAGAAGCACAATGCCCAGCAACTTCCTCGCAGCGAGTGGCTCGTGTGAGGGCTGGTATCGCAAAGGCAAACTGTGGATTCCAGCAAAAGACACATCTTTACTGCAACGGTTGATGATCGTGGCGCATTGTGGTGCGCAGGGACACCGTGGGCGAGCTGCCATGATGGAGCAACTCAGTAGACACTTCTATGTGGACCATTTACCGGGACATATTGATAAATAGACACTTCTATGTGGACCATTTACGGGGACATATTGATAAGTTCCTAGCTGCATGTCTATTGTGTCACCACGTTAAAGGCGGGAAAGTAGTACAGCGACCATGGAGTGAGACGTTCCGCTGCTACGAGCGCAATGGTGCGTTACACTGGGATTTCCTTACAGTGGGCGAGTCATTTGGAGAAGACAAATACCTGCTCATACTGAAAGATGAAGCTACACACTATTGTGAACTTGTGCCCTGCGCTACACCTACAAGTGGGGTAGCTGTAGCAGCCATCCTTGACCCACAGATCAACGAATTCAGCAGATCCAAGGCACAGTAGGTTCGGCATTCCTCCAATTTGGATCAGCGACCAAGGTAGCCACTTCAAGAACGAGGTGGTGGCCGAGGTCTGCAAGAGGTTAAAGTCAGAACAACATTTCACGGTAGCTTATAGTCCTTGGATCAACGGCAGTATTGAACGGCTAAACCGTGACGTGATCCAAGTACTACGGGCGATGAGTATGGAGTATGGAAAGGACATTCGAGAGTGGACAATGTTCATCCCCCTGCTTAGAGCCAGCATTAACCACACGCCGCTGCCATCACTCGCCAACAAAGCGCCGGTGGAGCTATTCTGTGCGTTGCCATTACCGAGCCCACTCGACTTTTGTGTCAACACGGAGCAGAGAAAGATAGTGGAAATGACTAAGCAACCAGAGCTGATAGAAGTAAAGCTTCGCGATCTGCAAGCAAGCGTCTACCAGATGCACAAAGAAGTGGCTAAAGTCCGCGACCAGCAAACGAAACGCAACAAAAAAGGGCAGAAGAGTGCAAAGAAAGTCAACTTCAGCGTAGGCGACTTCGTGCTGCGGTCACGAGTAGACCAGAAGCACCAGGACAAACTGCTTGTCACCTGGATCGGGCCCTACCAGATCGTCAGAGCTGATGCACACTCGTTCGGGGTCCGACACCTCGTCACGGGTGCAGAGACGGACGTACATGCATCTAGGCTGAAGTACTACGCAGACAAGAGCTACCAGGTGACGGAAGAAGTACTGGAGCACGTTGCCTCTCAAGGTATCGTACTGGCAGTAGATGAGCTGATGGAGCACCGGTGGTGCGTGGCTAAGAAGGGATACGAGATCCTGGTGTCATGGAAAGGATTGGAACCCATTGAGGATTCGTGGGAACCAATGCAATCTCTGTGGAAGGACATCCCTGTAATGGTGCGTACGTATGCGGAACGTGTCGAAGACACGAGCCTCCTGAAGCATATAGCACGAAGAACACGATTTTCAAGCACTTCAAGTTGAAGTAGCAGAATGAAAGTCAAGAGTGATGGTATAAGTAACCGGTACATTCGTGCAACATACGGACAACATATAAACAACATCACAGTGGAGTGAGTCAAACTTTGGAGTGTCCAAGGCTTGACGGGGCGGTGTAGTGGTTGGTTGAGTCCAAGCCTTGCCCACTGCACTGGGCTGCACAGACTGTGAGGCCGAGTTGCCGCACATACTGAAAGCCGAGCTGGCATAGAAGTCAGAGGACGAGTAGATCGACATTGTAGTTAGCTCTGTACATAACGTTCCGTGAGTTTAGTCAGATTACAATCTACCTTAGAGCGAGAAAGCAATAGACCAAGGTTAACAGGAAGCGCCAGCTTCCCTCGCGTGTGTTCGTGTTATCGAGACCCACTACAATCCTCCAGCCTGGAGGCTCCAGGATAATCCTATCAAGATCTACTGGAATACCAGGATCATATGATATCATCATACTATCTTGCATCAACGAGTAAATCAAGAATCAACTGGTCTCGATTTTTGTTGATAGTTGATACTGTAGTCGTTCGATACGATAGCTATCATTTATTATATTATTAATAATCTACTACTGAAGTACTCCTGTAAGTATGTACTCAGTTTCCAGCTATTGCAACTTACAATTTGAAAGATTAAAACGATATCGGAATGATAACTGTTCAAAAGCCTCTCATACTTTAATTGTATGTACATGTACAACTGTCCAGTTTATTACATTTACCTGTACTTCAGCAGTACACACTTCGTCTGCCATGCCTGGAACACCACTTGCAAGACTTGATGCGGCCTACGCCAGGTGTATGCGAGTGAGCGCTGAAGAACTCGATTTGGAACCAGCGGTTTATATTCGCGAAGGGAGCGAACTTATGTCCCAATTGAAAGATCAGTTGGTTATGTTACCTGACTTAGATGATCTTTACTGCTTTTGATTGGTCTCTTGAAGATGTGAGTATTACGCTATCATCTAAAGTGGAAAGTATTAACAAAGTAGTAGTATTATAATAGTATTAGTATCACCTGGTTAAAAAGTTTTAGGTAATAAATAAAAGATTAATTGCCAATAGTGGTATGATATCAGGTGTATTAGTACTGTATCAGGGATTTCGGGGTTACTATCACCCCCTGACTACGCCGCGTTATGCTTGAGATCCGGTAAACAACCTGCATGTGACAGGGCAAATCGCCGTCCGAGTCAGATTTATGGGACTGTATCCACGACACTGTCCAGGATTTGCGTCTTCACAAAGCCTCGTCAACCAACGAAAGACGTTTACGGAGACGTTTTGTCTCCGAGAACCAATGCCACTTGTGATGACTCCTGCATGTGTGTATCCCACGCCAGTCAGAAGCTATGATCCTTGTGTGACGATCCACGCCCGTCGTCATTCCCCAATTTGCAGTCAAGCTTACACGACTTCGTTCAAGGCCATTTCTTCAGCATGCAGTTCAGCCGTTTCATCCTAGCGGTCATGGTCATCGCATTGACAGTCAGCATCGATTTCACTACCGCCGTCAATTGCGGCGTCAAACCCCCCAACCTTCGCACTGTGCAGTCTGTCCCAATTGATAACCCTGCAGCTTCCAAGACCAACACAACCTCAGAAGAACGAGCACCGATAAACGCTGGTGCAGCCGCTCGTGCAAATGGCGGAGCTGCAATCCCCATTAGCAGCCCGGTTGAGGCCACAGGAGGCAAGACGGTGACTGTCACCACCTACAGCAACGATGGGCTCTTGCAGCGCGTGGGCAAATGGTGGAACAGCAAGTTTACCAACTCATCCAGGTAGTGACCATCCGCCTTCGTTTATTTATCCAGTAAACCTCGATCGAGAGCAGTTAGTCGAAAAGAAGGGTACTCTTTCAGGGAAGGAAAGCACAGGCCTCTCTTGACGGTTGCTCTCTGCGTGACTGGGTTTTCTGCTTGGTCTCCATGTCCTGCTGCTATCGGCGATGTCAGAAGCGATGGAGAAGGTGAAGCCATCCCTGAAACCGGGCCTCGCAACCGGACATTCCTATACCAGTCAGCAGCGTTCCCGAGTATTGTACGATGAAGTTCGTTTGCATACGTAAATTATCTAGTAGTGAACTAGCAAAAGGAAACGTAAATTATTGCAATACTATATAGTACAGAATAATAATTCGCTATCTACTTGTACTGCGTATTATCATTCGGGTATTTTGCAAAAAGCGGAGGTTTTCGCAAGTTTTCTGCAGTTTAGTAATAATTCGCTATCTACTTGTACTCTTACAACACTCATTGACATCATTGGCGTTCCATTGCGTATTATCATTCACACGAAGAAATAGTGTAGACGGGTGGAGACAATACTTGTATGTCATCATACGAAATTTAAAATAATTTTTTGAGTGTAACCTTTCATTTGTGAAAATAAATAAATAATTTTCGTATATTTATTGCAATATATTCACGCCCAATTTATTTTTTATTGTTCGGGAATGCCAATCAGTCCTCACCTCACAACTCACAACTCCGTCGTCATGACGGACACCAAGTGGAACGTCAAGCAGCTCCAGCAAAGTTGTGAAAATAAATAAACAATTTTCGTATATTTATTGTAATATATTCACGCCCAATTTATTTTTTATTTTTCGGGAATGCCAATCAGTCCTCACCTCACAACTCACAACACCGTCGTCATGACGGACACCAAGTGGAACGTCAAGCAGCTCCAGCAAATGGGCGCAGGCGGCGGTGCTGGCATCGTAGCCAAGTCGGTCGTGGCGCCCTTCGAGCGCGTGAAGATCGTGTGCCAAACGGGCGAAAGCGTGGGGATGGTGGCCACCACCCGCGCCATCTTCACCAGCGAGGGCGTCTTGGGCTTCTGGCGAGGCAACGCAGCCGCCTGCGTGCGTGTCGTGCCCCACAAAGCGGTGCTCTTCGCCTTCTCCGACTTCTACAAGGACCTTTTCCGCTCGATGGATGCAGCGCACCAACTTCCGCCGTGGGCCCCGTTCGTATCGGGCTCGCTGTCCGGATTCACGGCGTCCGTCATCACGTACCCCTTGGACCTCATCCGAACGCGGGTGTCGGGGCAAATCGGAGAGAACCTCGTGTACAGTGGCATCGCCCATACTTTCATGAGGACATTGAGGGAGGAGGGACCCCGTGCACTATTTCGCGGAATAGGGCCGACTCTGTTTGGCGCTCTTCCCTATGAGGGCATCAAGTTCGGGTCGTACGATATTCTGACGAGTATGTTGCCCGAGGACATCGACCCGAAAGCAGATTTTGTAGGCAAAATTTTGTGTGGTGGAGGAGCTGGAGTGTTGGCGACGATTTTCACGTATCCAAACGATACAGTGAGACGAAGACTGCAGATGCAAGGGGCGGGGGGAGCTACTAGGCAGTACAAGAACGCGTGGGACTGCTATGTCAAACTGGCGAGGAACGAGGGCTGGACGGTGTATTACAGGGGCCTCACACCGACGCTCGTGAGGGCGATGCCCAATATGGGCGTGCAGTTCGCGACGTACGATTTCCTCAAGAGTTTCATCGACTGAGGAGTTTTGGTCATTAGAGGAAGGAACTACAGTTTTGGTTGACTAGAAGATGAATTACATTGTTGATTGTTTTAGGTCTCGCTGTTCTTGTCGCTGTTATCGACGGCGACCATCTCGCGAGCAAGTTCTTGTTCGTCGTCGGTTAAGACACCTTTCAAGGTGGACAGGTCATTCTCGAAGACGGTTTTTACCACTGCTTCCAGTGCTGCACGACGGTGCGTTTCACGTTTGACATCAGTGGTGAATCTCTCCATGAGACTGGGACGTGTTGCTGCAGCAGCTAAGAGTTTCTCTTTGTTGCGTGCGATTGCCTCCTTGAACTGTTGTCGCTGCTCACGAGCTTTTTCCTTTGCGACGTCGTCTAGATCCTTTAAGTCCATGAAGTTGCCTGCGTAGTTCTCACGACGGACATTCTCTGATCGCTTCACTTGAGCACGGACACGACGAGCTGTCTCTTCACGTCGCCGTTCGCGAGCATCAGCTTCACGCTCTTCACGCTGTCGCTCCTTTTGCTGCTTGGTTGACTCGGCCATCAGCCTCTGCACTCGCAGAGTTTCAGCTTTCGTAGTTTTTGCCTGAATAACAGTGCCCTTCACTTGCGAGGCACGAGTCCGTGCTAGGAGCTTCTCTTTAGCAAGCTGCGCACGCTGTCGAATCGCTTCTTCCTTAATTTGTCGTCGCTGCTTGCGCGCTTCCTTCTTCTCTTGTAGTTCGGCCAACTTTGCAGTACGCGAGGTGAAGAACTCCGTACTCTCATGGCTGCGCCGCGCAAGCTCCTTTCGTTTTTTCTTGGTTGCTTCCCATTTCGAATGCAACTGGTCAAAGTTTGGTACATCCTTCGGTTGCGGCCGTCGTCTCCTGGCTTCGTCCTCTGCTGCTGCTTTCAGCCTTTTCTTCATCTTTACAGTCATCCGTTCAACCTCTTCGCCATTTTCACTGTTTGGTGTCGCATCAAAACCATTTTTGCTAGCCATAGCCATCCTCAGTGGTAATTCTGCACTCTGCATCATTTCCTGTGCTCGCTGGCGAATGCGCTGGATACGCTTTTGCTCAGCTTCACCCGCTTCACTCATCGACAAATACGTCGCTATTGGTACGTCGCGGGCTTTCGCTCGTTTTGCAAGATATTCGGCTCTCCATTCTCGTTCAAGTTCCTTACGCTGCTGGGATTTACGTTTTTGAGCCAGTGCTTCTCGTTCTAGAAGCTTCTGCGGTGGTGCTGCATTACAAGCTCGTTCGAGCCGTTTAGCTTTCTCCTGCTCATATTCTTTTGCCTCAGCTTGTGCTCGAGCCTTGTCCTCAAAAAATGCACATGAACGTCGCAATTCCTGGCTGTCTTGACTACTGCGACTAGTCCACCGCGCTGAAGGACTTCGAGATCTGCTCTGACTTAGGCGGCTCACGTGAGACGACACAGCACTATCTGGTCGTGATCTCGAAGTAGAAAACATATCGGACTTGCTTTCAGAACGTGAGCTCTGCCTGAGAAATTTTAAAGGTTCTGGAGAGCTGCATTCTGCTGACAGCAGGGATGTGTTTAAGTCCATTGTTGTAAGATAGATCAAGGAAACACTACGTTACCTTGTGGTTCTGAGCTGGGTCCTTGAGGTAGAGATTCGTCACCAGTCCATGCTGGCCAACCCGAACTGCGCTTGAATGGTGAAGTCTACAGTACATATCCATCCAGGTTAGATATGCTGCACTGGAATCTCGACATTAAGGCACTTACGGCAGGTGAAGCTCCTGTAAAATACGGTGGAGGCGACTCTGTTACATCGTTCCAATCGACGATTTCTGGTTCGTCTTCTTCGAATTCATCCTTATCGCTCGCATCACCAGTATCGCTGTTGTTCCTCACGTGGTTCTTGCGGCTGTGTTCGTTATCAACTTCTTCACGATGAAGAATATCTGGTCGTGCTTTGACCTTCCTTGTTGAATCAGAGTTGCGTACTATCGAGTCTGCTTTTCGAGATAGGTGTCTTTCCTGCTCTCGCAACTTCTGTTCCAGACGACGAGCTTTGCGCTCAGCTTCATCTTTCTCGTGTTGTAGTCTCTCAAGAGCCTCAAATTCAATACGTTGGGCATTCTTGAGTTTACGCAGCTCTTCCAATACCTGATCTTGAAAAGACTGAGAGACATCATCTATAGCATGGTGTTGATTCACTGGCAAACTTTCATCGCCTTCATCACACGTATCCTCCAAGGAGAAGTGATCATTGCTGTGCCGCGAAGACTTCCCCAGTCTGGTTGAAATATTGTCCCTTAGTGGGGTATCGCTTCGAATTGGGACTACCGTAACTTCTTGTTTGTTTGAAGAACATTTAGTCCTGTTTCTTGGAGAACGATATCGTCGTTGAGCCTCCAAGTCGCTGATAATGCGATCCACTTCTTCCGTCTGCAAACAACGAGCAGTTAGAAGGAGAGAATTAAAACAAGCAGAGGTCGCATACCTCGCGCTGTTTCTGACTGGCATCCAGTAACCTGTAGCGGTTGGAATTAAAGTTGACTTCTTCGTTCCATGCAGTGCGCGAGCGAGACACCGATCTCGGCGTTGTGATTCTCGATTGCACTGAAGACCATGAAGTCGCGGTCGAAAATGCCGGACTCATCTTATCAGCTCCCAGTTGGATGCTACACAAAACAACGCAATGTGAGCTCCGCAAACTCTAATTTCACCACGCCAAATGTTCTAAAACAAAATGCAATTAGTCACTTAGCTCGGAAGCACATCAAAATAGCGTTCATGCCAGAACACTAAAAATATTCGTAGTCATGCGGGAAGCTGTCTCAGTCTGTCGGTAGAACATCTTGCTGCGTCAAGGCAGTAAATGATCCAGCGACGGCAATAGTTTGATCGCGCAAGGCATGTGGCTGGTGACTATCTTGGTTAATTGGACGCCGCAATGTCAGGCGTGATGAAGGCGCTAGCAGCAGCAAAGGCCTGCTCAAAATCTGCCCAAATGACTTCTGGATCCTCTTGGCCGATCGAAATGCGAATGAGGTTGCGGTCGACGCCACATGACTCCACGAAATCAAGCTCGCCGTAATGGGCAAGCAGAGTGTAAGGGCAACTCAACGTGAAGTTCGTGCCTAGACTCGGACCCTTGGCTATCTTTACGGCGTTGTAGAAAGCTCTAGCCGGCTCTAGTCCACCATGTAGCACGATCGAGAACAATGGGCCGTAACGAGGCTTGTCGTGCTCATCTGACGGGTTCAAGAATGGGTCGTACAGAGTTTTAGCGTCTTTAAGCGTAGGGTAGAACACATCCTTGACTAGCGGATGCTTCTGCAGTCTTTGCACGATCTCAGCAGTGGTCGCGTTCGTCTTGGCCAGCCGTTCATTCAGATCTTCTGACTGTTCCAGCAGAGTCTTGACATCGTCCTCCACAATGAACGAGTCTGTTTCCGCGTCAAAAAGCGCCTCGAGATCCTTGGCCTTGGGACCTATGGGGTTGATCACCACACTGCCTCCCATCACATTCCCTGTACCACTGAAAATCTTCGACAGACTCGTCGCCACTAAATCCGCACAGCCATACTTCATCGTATTGACATTGTAGGAGCCCACTGTATCATCCACCGTCAAGACCGTACCATTGTCATGAGCACATTTCGCCAGTCTCTTAAGATCTGCCATGGACAGCAACGGGTTGCTAGGAAATTCAGTCCAGATGCCAAGCACCTTCTCCTTGGCCACAATGGCTTCCACCTCCAGCATCTCCTTCTCCCCACAAGTAGGGAAAAAGTGCACACCTTGCGCACACCACTCCTTTCTCGACAGAATCTTCAACGTGTCCACATAGGGGAATCCCACCAAAATACTCTTGTAGTCTTTGCCACGGAGCTTCTGCAGTAGCCTCACAGTGGAGAAGATAGCAGCCATACCCGTAGGGTACAGGGCTACCTTGGTACTGTCTTCAGAAGGCAAGTACAGTTTGGAAATCCGTTTTTTGAGTGTCAAATGGCTGTCCGTTCCCCCAATTACTGGAATCTCTACTTTATCCTCGTTCTTGAGCGCCTGTAGCAGCTTTTCTGCATGTCTCGAGGACACAATTTCGCCTGAATGTTGCCAGAACTGCTTGGCTGTAGTCCCGATGCGATGCGGGAAGCGTACAATGTGCACGACATTTTTGACGAAATGCGTAGACACTTGGTCGCTTGTCACAGAATCAGAATTGCTGTCCAATAGGAAGCGACAAAGACGGTCCGCAGCATCAGAAGTCGGGACTGCCATGACCTCCCATTGGTCCGTGTCTTGGAAAATCTGATTCTGCACAAAAGTCTGCAGCTCCACCACCAACGGGTGGCGGAAGAAGCGAGGATACCCGCAGGCCATGGCGTCCAGCACCTCCGCGCGCCCCTCCTCGTAGCCCACGACGTGCTCCCAGTCAGGCATCGACACGGAGATGGCGTTCGCGTCCTGCGGCGGCAGCGAGATGCCCAGCGGCTGCGGTGTTAGCGACATCGGAACTATTGGACGAAATTGAAAGTGTCAACACAAAAACAAATGTAAAGATGCTCCGTTTATGGTCATTTCTTCAACAGGCAAATGGATCTGTATTGTACTCCTCGCGCTTCTTAACCCTGTTTAATATATAGGAAATCGGCGATGATCTTAGCGGAAGGAACCAAATTCGCCTCCAACAGCATTTAAGTGCATATCACGGAACTCCGGCACTGGCATTTGCTGCTGAAACGGATTTTGACTCGGGGCAGTAGCTCCCCAGTCTCCACTTGGAAACGAATCAGCCGAGAACGAATCGACCGATGGAGCCGATGCTACAGGGAAGGCGTCCCAGGGATTGTTTGAAGCTGGTGTCGAAGATACAGGAGGAATTGGGGTCACTGGAGGCGACAGGTTTGCCGGCATTGTCGAAAACACCGGCGCTTGGAAGTCGTCACCCCACAATCCGTTCACTACACCGTTTGAAGACGCGCTCACAGTCATAAATTGCGGTACAGGGACCGCTTGTGGTGGCGTGTAGTGCGGCTCAGAAACGTACCCTCCACTGGTGGGCGACGGCATCTGCATCTCGTGCTCCAGTGGCGGTGGTGGTTGCGATGCAAATGCACTCCAATCATCATCCCCAGTTGCAGTCTTGTGACTGGTGTGAGTTGATGCATGCGTAGGCGATGCCATGTGCGGAACGGAGTGGGTCGACCCGTGCGTAGGCGACTCGCCCACAAACTCCTCAAACGAAGACTTGCGCACGGTGCAGGCAGTTGCAAGAGGAGAAGTGGCTGCGGCCATGATCGCTTCAGACCCAACAGGACCGCCACCTTGAGCAACAGCCATGTATTGACCGAGTACACCTCCATCCTCACTTTCCTCCACGCCGTCCTCGACCAGCGCACGAATACAACCCGTAGCTTCATGCATACGTTCGGCGTAAATGACACGACCACGCAACACACGACGAAGTAGTGGCGCTAACGCAGCATCTCGAGACACCACGAAAGCACGAAGGTCGCGAATAACCGTGTCTGAAAGCCGAGTGTACTCTTGTGTCGAAGTTGCCAGCTTCTGTTCATTGCGGAACATCTTTTCCGTGTGCTTGGTCTTCTCAGTTTTACCTGTACCGGCACGCTTTTCGTGAGATTCACGCAACACTGCCACCTTGCGTGAGTAGTGATCGTACAGGGCTTTTTGCTCCTGAAAAGCTACAGCTTGGTTCTGCAGATTCTTTGCATGTTGCAGCCAGCCTTTCACCGGAATCAAGACTTCCTGTTCAAGTCGACCATAAGCTTCCTGAAGCACCATCATGTCCACATCAGCACACGCCACACGAGCTTCGCCTGCAAATTGCTGCATCTCTGAGGTACCAACTGGTTTCTGCTGGAAACTAGCGGTACCGGAACCTCCTGCCGACAGACTATCAACAGCACCAACCACCGCACTCGCTGCATTGTGGAAGGTCTTGAGCGAACCAGCATAGGTTTTCAGTGCCGTGTCTAGCGTAGTAAGTCGCTGCAATGTGGACTCGAAGTCTGAATAGGCCAGGTCATACGCCACGTTGGCACTGGGTTTCGCAGCACCGAAAGCCGTCAACAGTTTGTTCTTCGTGCGCACACGCAGCGACGACATTTCTCAACCTCCTAGTCCGTACGATAACTTCTTGATCGAAGCTGTCCACGACTTGCTCTCTGTAGTCAATCGGGTTACTTGTGAAGGTTGGGGTAAATCTTGATCTGAATCGACGAGACTTCAGCGGGTTGAAGACGTTGGTAAGAGACTTGAGGCCAGACGCAGCGGTCAACGCCTATCAATAGTAGACGCAAAATGATCTTGGCATCAGACAGCGAGAGCGAGACTACTAAAAATATGGAGCTCTCTTGTTGATTAATACCGGAGCAGCCCACATATTCGGACTTCTAGGTGATGCCAGCGTAAGCAGGTTGGTAGTGCAAGAACTCTTGAGCACATTGAGTTTCAAGTGGACAGCTCTTTGTACATGTGTAGACGGCGAGCGTCCCCCACTCGCAACTTCGCGATGTGATATCCCCCAGGGAACCTTGTTGGTCCACACCCAGGTAATTCAAGAGCTGAGGCAACACTTGGAACTCGAACTTGCGCTCGCCTCCGCACCGCTCACAAGGTGGCACGTCACCAGTATGCATGCTCTCCGAGTGCACCCACAACACGGCCTCGTTCTCCCAGCGGGAGTAGCGCAGCACTTGGTCCTTGGCAAGAGTTACGCGTGTAAGGAAGCGCACGTATTGAGGATCCTGGTCCTTGGTGTGGCCTAGTGCCTCGTTCAACTCACGTTGAGTGACATCCATATCCATCTCTTCCTCATCTTCACCTTCCTTCTGATCCTTATCTGGTAGAGTAGCAAACCAAAAAATGTCAGCCAAGTTTTAAGCCGAGCTCGAAATTGCAACTCACTCTTCTCGAACTCCGCCATGAGCTTCGCTTCGTATTCGTTTACAGCTTCTCTACTGTCCGGTTCGTGGTCAATCTCCAGATCTTGCTCTGGGAAGACCCATACTCGAAATTGCAACTCACTCTTTTCGAACTCCGCCATGAGCTTCGCTTCGTATTCGTTTACAGCTTCTCTGCTGTCCGGTTCGTGGTCAATCTCCAGATCTTGCTCTGGGAAGACCCATTTCGACCCCTTCGTGATCATCTTTTCTCGTGCTTCGTCCGATTCCACCAACATGTGCGTCTCCAAACTGTCCACAACATGGTCAGCTACAACCACAATATGTCCATTTCTCACTTACCATTGCGGACAATTCTGCTTGTGTCCCGCCGTCCAATGGTCCTTCTGATGCGCTTTGCAACAGTACTGTGCCACATGACACGCACTGCACGTGAACGTCGCACGTTGTCCACACAGAGTACACAGGTCCATCTTCGTGGCCTTCAACTCTGTCGCTCCGCTCTCTGCAGCGTAGAACGCATTGTCCTTCGGCAGCTGCAGACGAAAAGTTTTTCCGTCTCCTTGGCGACTGCAGCCAGTTGCACGACATACGAAGACGTAGAGACTGCGGTGGAAAGCGTCCTCCTCTTCGTCAAGTGGACAGTAAATTTGCAACAGAAAGGACAGTGGACACTTGCATTCGTCGCATTGCAAGTGCTCGGTGGACGGAATGCACGATGTGGACGGAATGAGCCAACTAGGCCGTCCACCGACTTGTCCACCATCCCACTTGGTCCAGTCCGGCTCGCAATGCAGCGGCGTGGCATTGATCGACACTGGATCGTCACATACGAAGCCTAATTCCACCTCCAGCGCAGCCTCTTCGTAGTCCAGCACTCCGTCCTCCGAGTCGCTCATCACGTTTAGTGGTTGGTTGTCAAAATGCGATGACCAAAGACGGACGCGTCCTTTTACATACGATAGTAATGACTGAAAACGTATGTACTATATTTACGATGTTTATTAACCTGTATTTTATGATTATACTTCTAAATATACAGTTTAATATAGTTTAGTTACTGTAGTACTTATTTTAATATTTTAAAAAATAAAATAAACGAAAATGACAAGAGCTATATCCACGATCATGATTATACTTCCAAATATACAGTTTAATATAGTTTAGTTACTGTAGTATTTATAATTTTAAAAAATAAAATAAACGAAAATGACAAGAGCTATATCCACGATCACAGTTCTGGTGGTGGCTCTACTCGTGCACACTTACAACGATTTTGCTCCAGTGGACTCGTACCTCCCAACCTCCACTGCCAACACCAGTGTTGATTCTCACTTCAGCGAATCGTATTACCAGGCTCGAGCGCTTTTCCGGGAGCGCGCCGAATCCGCAGGCGCTCAGCTCTTCTCGCTGCCCCTCGAACACCTCAAAGCACTGGACTTGACTATTGACATTGCAGTGCTTCAAGGCTCGAGCGACCGGGTATTGCTGCACATTTCCGGTACACATGGCGTCGAGGGGTTTGCAGGGAGCGCAATTCAAGCAGCGCTACTGCAAAAAGCAATGACAAACCCAAGCTTTTCCCCCTCAAAACCAACCATAATCTTCGTGCATGCTCTCAATGCGTATGGATTTGCACAACTGCGCCGCTTTAACGAGCATGGCGTGGACTTGAATCGCAATTGGCTCACGCCTGAGGAATTCCAGGAACGTCGAGAGAAAGACCCGAACAGATTGGGATACCTCGACGTTTATGAGCTGCTGAACCCGACCGAATTGAGCGGAGTGAAGAACTGGTTCTGGGTGAAAGGCATCATGCATTTGGCTACGAAGGGCTTTGATGCCATCAAACAAGCGACGATTAGTGGGAACTATCGCTTCCCCAAGACCCTGTTCTTTGGAGGAACGGAGCTGGAGCCTAGCTTAATGTTGTTGCAGCAGTTCCTACAGGAACAGGTGGACTTCAATGCTGCTACCAAATTCGCGATGATTGACGTGCACACGGGACTTGGGCCTGCTGGCGTTGATACTCTCATGCTTGGAGCTGGTAGCGATATGGCTGTTGCTCGCAGTGTTTTTACTGGTCCAGCGTACACGAACAAGGTTGTTTTCGTGCACGATAGCGAAAATCCGGTCTCACGCGGCTATGACGGAGTTGGTGGCTTCACTTTTGACGGTGTGGAAAAGCTTTTCGGTTCACAAGCGAAAGGAAAAGCGCTACTGCTCTGCCAAGAATTCGGAACGGTGCCTGGTATATTTATCCTGAAGGCAATGGTGGAGGAGAATGTCATGTATCACCACAGCCCATCGTCTGTCAGTCGCTTACCGTACGCACAGAAGCTCCGGGACGTGTTTTACTTACACCAAAGCTCTTCTTGGAAGAGCGAGGTGCTGCTTCGCGGTGCCGACGTGTACGAGCGGCTCCACACGTATTTAGCCTCGTAGGTTGAGACTCTGCAGAGATCGAGCGTCGATGTGAAGCCTAACTTGGTGGAAAGTCAAAGCATTTAGGTTCCTTTGTGCTTCCAGTGTTTTGCAGATGGCCGTGCCAATTGTAGAGGATACGTCGATGTCATTGGTTGAGAAGTTGAAGTTGAGTCGTACTTAATCGAACTAAATGGGGTTTCGCACTTTAACTATATATTCTTGTTCTGATTGGCTAAAACTCGCTCTCGAATGACTGGCTGGTGAGGGCGAAGCTGCCGCCTGAAGCAACGGTCCCCCATTCGTTTATTCGCCATCTACGACACCATGCCCACCAAGAAGGTCAAGCGCACCACCACCACCACCACGACCAAGACGGCTAAGTCGGTCAAGGTCTCGTCGGCCTCGAAGAAGGACCCCCTCTTCGTGTCTGCCCCCAAGAACTTCCGCAAGGGCGGTGACATTCAGGTATTTTGAAGCGCCAATCGCTGCGATTCCACGCCCCTCAGTGGCGACGGAGGTTGAGTGTAGCTACTGCACCCGACTCCCGTCTCACTTGAGCACAGTGTAGCGGGTCCCACGACCGCAATGACACAAACTTGTGGTGGCAATTTATTGCGCCTCAAGGGTAAAGAACCTCCTGTTGTCACGCTCACTCGCGTGGCCTTCGAGTCTCCAATCCTCTAGCCACAGTACTGACCCTTGTCTCCCTCTGTTGATCTCCACAGCCCAAGCGCGACCTGTCCCGCTTCGTGCGCTGGCCGCGTTACGTGCGTCTCCAGCGTCAGCGCAAGGTCCTGTACCAGCGCCTCAAGGTGCCGCCGTCGATCAACCAGTTCTCCAACACAGTGGACAAGAACGTGGCCACGGACCTGTTCAAGCTGCTGCTGAAGTACCAACCTGAGACCAAGGCCGCCAAGACCCTGCGTCTGCGCAACATCGCCGCCGGCAAGGAGGAGGCCTCGGCTCCCCCCGCCGTCGTGAAGTTCGGTCTCAACCACGTGACGTCGCTGATCGAGAACAAGAAGGCCAAGCTCGTGGTCATCGCCCACGACGTGGACCCCATTGAGCTGGTGGTGTTCCTGCCCGCTCTGTGCCGTCAGTTCGACATCCCGTACTGCATCGTCAAGGGCAAGGCTCGTCTCGGCCAGCTCGTGCACCAGAAGAACGCCGCTGTGGTGGCTCTCACGCACGTCAACAAGGAGGACAAGGCCAAGTTCGACTCGCTCACGGAGACGTTCCACGCCAAGTTCAACGAGGACAATGTCGCTCGTCGCAAGTGGGGAGGTGGCATCATGGGTCTCAAGACCCAGAAGAAGCTGGAGCTGCGCGAGAAGGCGATCGCCGCCGAGGCTGCCAAGAAGGCCCAGTACTAAGTTATGTACCGGCTTGAAGCGGAGTGTGGCGTGGCACGCGACCTCTTGTCTTCTTTCTTTGTAGGTGCTCTCGACAGGAAGGGAAGCTTTCCTGGCACGTTTTAAATGGCTGAATAACATTTCAACATCCAAACCACTTTGTCATTCCTTTTAGCACTTTCACTAGGTCATGTCAACCCAGTTCGTAACGCGTCCCACTCTTCTCTCTCTTGAAGTTTGCATGGGATCAATTGCAATCATATCAGTTAGAAACTGCTCCATTTTCGGCCGACTTCAGTGTCGAAAGTGCAAGCAGCAGCTCAAGTCTCCGTCATGGGTACGTCCTTTTGCCTACCGGTATTCAACACTTTCTCACCCATTTTACCAATCTTTTCTCCTTCTGAACTGCTCTGTATCAACAGAAGACTCGACGGATCTCAAGGTGGAGACGCAACTGGATGCTCCAGCGCCTGACAAGCCCCAGAACAGTCCCAACAGCGCCACAATGGCGTCTAAATCCCCTCCTACATGTGGTAATAACAGTCCCACATCAAGGACTGAAGAGGTCTCGCAGACCAAAGGATCCTACTCCAAAGACCTCTTCCTTGCCTTCCCTAAAGTCTGCCAGAAAGCCAAGAGCGGCGTGCAACTCTGCCAAGCAGTCTCGGCCTTTGTCGTGGACCGGGCTGGACTGGAGACTCATTATGCACATGCGTTGCTGAAACTTGCTCAGTAAGGAACTTGAAGTTATTTAGCTCTTATGGAGATAGTAATTTGTTTTTGTGCTGGGCGACATTTCAGGAGGCAACAGAGCATTTGGCCCAAGAACGATGTGCTTTTGCGCAGACCATGCAGACGACGATTGTGCCTCGTGCCAAGACCTTTGCAGCGCAACAAGAGACTCAAGTGCAGCGATTAATTACAGGTTTGTGCATTTGGATATTGTGTTTTGCTATAATTTTCTGCACAGACTAACCCAGTTCATTCTTGAATTTTGAAGAGGGAACGAAGGTGCGCTGGGCTCAACAGCAAATGATTTCTTCCATGGACAAAGCTAAAGAAAAGTACGAGCGCAAGTGTCAAGAAGCAATTGAAAACACGGCGATGTTGCGAAAAAGTGACAGTAACATACCATTGGACGGTAACTTATCACCGAGTGAATCGGCTGCGGATGAAGTTTCAGCGTCAAAGGAGCTGACAGACAAACTTGCAGCTGGTGCCGGGCAATTGCTCACAAAAATGTGGGATACTACATCTTCATTTGGACGAAATCCGTTGGAGCGCCAACGTTCCAAGCTGTATGCCTGTCTTGAAGAGGTCATCGCTGCAGAGAAACACTACGTCCACACCGTGGAGTACACGAATGCACAGCGGCCGATCTTTGAGAGGGAGATCACAGAAAATCTACATGCCTTTCAACTAACTGAAGAGCAGCGACTGGAATATCTTCGAGACGTTCTAATGCGCATGCAAAAGGCGTTTATTGTCATGTTTTCGCGTTCCAAACAATTTGTCGAGCAGATGAAAGCAAGTGCAAACGAAGTTGATGAACTGGGTAAGCTCATTTGACACGCTACTGTAATGATGAACTGGTACTAACATGTTGTGATCTTAGTTGATATTGAAAAAGGATTTATGAGTCTTGGAAGTCAAGAAGAGGTCGATGTCGACAAAGCAGATTTGTCGATCAACCCATTCTATCTTCGCATGACGCATATTCAGGCGATGTCAGACAACGGACAGAAAATGATTGGCATCATTAACTCAGTCGTGACAGAGTTTATTGCGGGCGAGACTCGTTTTACTCGATCGCTGCGGAAGTTGCTCCGAACACATGAACATGGTGGTCACGCTACTCCTTCAGATCTTTTTGGTACAGTATCGTCTAATACGAACACGAATTTCCTGGCCGATGAGGGTACTACGATGGCGAATGGTTGGATGACGTTAAAGGACCAAGCTAAGCTTCTATTAGAAGTTCACCAGGTAAGGTATCCTACTATTTACTGCTGTATCCAAGTTCTGACAAATTTACACGTTTTTTAGGAATTTCAATCGTTACTTGCCGAACCTGTGGCGCTTAGCCTATCCACCATGAAGAGCGAGTACGAAAGCGTTCGAACCTCAACACAAGATAAGTTTTTGAAAGCGCACGTGGCATTGTGTAACGAAGCGACTGCACACAAAAAGCTTCATCAAAAACTTGATGCGAAATCCCGGGACTTCACAGTGACGTTTTCATACTTGCCAGGGTCAACGCCTGTTGCCGCTAATTCCTACGGCATTGATGTAAATGAAGCTCTGAAAGTTCTTAACGCCAATGTACGTTTATTCAACGAAAAGGAACGTCGGTCGGAAACCAAACTTCGCCATCTTGCGGAGGAGATATGCCTACTACAAGCACAAATCACCGAAAGCAGCAACGCACTACGACAGACGTACCAACTTTATGTTCAGGTTCGTTTTCATACTCCACTGAAGGTGTATAATCGTCGCTAACACACTAACTTCCTTAGGATATCGAGGTCATCATTTCGGCTTGCATGAAAAATGAGAAATATCGACTTCAAGTTGGTAAAAATTCCTTGCAATCACTAGCAAAGGCCATCGAACATATGCTACAGGGTGGAACTTCTGTCGGAAATAAGGCTTTAGTTGAGTTTGAGAAGATTGATCCAAGCGAAGATATAGCCGAGTTTATTCGGATCAACCGACAACCTTATGAACGGAGCAAGCGCATCGTTCCTGGTTTTCATGTTAACGACAACTTGAAGGACGTAATGCGAGAATATCTCGCATCCCGTGGAGCTTCTTCATTGATGACCTCAGAAAACGCGGATAAGAACCCCAGAAGCCCGATTAACGGCGCCAATTTGTCCAGTTCAATTTCGAGTGTCGAAGATATTGCTTCACCCGAGAAAAAAACTAGGAGTACGAGTACGTTATCTGCAGGCGATGATCATACAACGACTATAAACGACACTGTTGTGGACGATAGTCTATCTATCGATGACGAGAGTGGAGATTCTGGAATGGAGCAAGATGAAGAATTCGCCGATGCACAGCCCCTGGGAGTTTCTGACTTTCAGAAGAAGTTCAAGGTAATAATTGCGCAGCTTATGGTTGAACAGTTCTTGAACTAATCGTTGTTTCATGCAATGCAGCTGGATTCACCCGAACAAGTCGTCGAAAGTTTTTCGTGTGCCTTATACCTATCTAACTTTCCATTCCACGGACGACTTTACCTAACAAGAGACCGAATGTGCTTCTCCGGGTGGCGAGACACAATATTTGTAAGTTACCTACCACTAAGCTAATTTGCTATGCGATAACTGTACTATTTGATGGCTTTCGCAGGTGAGTGCGTTCTCTGAGATTTCAGCAATGGAGAAGAAGAACACAGCGCTGATCGTTCCAAACGCCATAGAGGTTTGAGTGAATATTTTGGGAGATTTTCCCGAGTCTTGATATTTACATGCGGTGTACTCCCACATTCTAGTTTACTGTGAAAGGAGAAAAGGTGTTTTTCGCCTCATTTGTTTTTCGGTACGTTCGAAGTCGTACTTTACCCATGCCAGTTGAATGTTAACCTTGTGCTACTTCGTGCAATTTACAGTGACGAGTGCTTTCAAAGTATCCAACAATTACGCTCCATCAAGAAGGAAACTGAAGCGCTAATGTCTGATCCAACAAAACAGCCCGGTGCAGACTTTTTAGAAGCAGACAATAAAGTTGTGGATGGTGGGTCAAGACGGCGAGGGAGTTCCCATGACTTAGCTGCTGTTGCTCCTAGTCCTGAATCCGCTTTTACCAACCATGCAGGTACGGCACCTAAAGAAAATAACCGACCTCCGGCGTCTCCTTCAGAAGCTGTCGCGTCAATACCTCTTGTAGTTTCAGACAAAGATGCCTTACTAAGTGAGTACGATTTACTGCTGGACGAGGAAGTGGCATTCAGGTACGAATGTTCAGTAGAGTAATGTTTTGTTGTGTGAACTAACATACGATTAATTTCTTTTAGTGTTGAGACAGCTTACTCAAAATTGTGGGTCGAGTCCGACACTTTCTCCCACAGTCAGCTTGACGCGGCTGGTTCTACGAATATATCATTGCCGCCGTGGGAAAAGAAAACTGTTTCCTATACAGCGGTAACCAAGCCGGACATGTTTGATGGCGCTCGTTTAGTGTCATACACGCACAACAAAAAGTACATGGTTGGTCCCAGTGTTATACCTACAGCCCAAACTCAGCGGTACGCATACAAATCCGGTATTCGCCTCATCGTGAGCACAACGACGACCGTTTCCGATGTGCCATATTGCGATTACTTTCGTGTTGAGCATCGATGGGTTTTCAGCGCTACAAAAAAGAATGGAGTGTGCTTGGCGCAAGTGGGGCTTCGCGTACAATGGTTGAAAAGCACATGGCTAAAGAAGCAGGTATGATGTGTATTGAATGTCATGAGATCACACGACTAATGTTTTATTGTTACCATGACACCATTTAGATTGAAAGCACAACAGTATCCGAAGCTAAGGACGCAGTAAAAGCATGGCTATCTGCTGCTCTCGCTGCAACCAGAGCTAGTTCTGGGTCTTCTGCTGCACCGATAACTAAGCCTGATGGCACACAAGAAGAAATGATCTCCAAGGAGCTACCGCAACCAGTTGGCACAGTGACGAGTTCGCCACCAAATGTGCTGGTTCAAGCCTCGAATTCTGGCCTGCCCACGCAACTTCATTCAACACTTCAAGTTGCATTGATTGTCTGCGCGCTGATGTTCATCTACACAATGTATCGGGTGTGTGGTGCGATGGACCAAATGGCAATATTGACAAGGGAATCCCTGATACAGCAACGCCAACAACAGGAATTGTTGAAAGCGCTTTTGGAAAGGCTTGGAAATACGAGCAGGTAGTACACACTGTAGTGGTGTGTCGATCAAGAGCTGCTCTCAATGGAAGAACATATTTCATTATTGACTGTACTCTTCCTCATCTTCTTCCTGCATAGCCAACGATGCCACATTGTTAAACCAGAAAACACGTATGCGAAGGAATGCTGCATACCTCATCGCTGTACGAAGGAATAGTATCGAAGCTTAACATTGGAACTTCTTGAGGTCGGAAGTGCTGTTCGTTCATATCACTAGGGAAAATCTGGACATCGTCGAGGTCATCTGAGAAGAAGAGCAGCACGCGTTCAAGATATTTTCATCAAATGTGGATCCACAGATTTTACCTTCTTGTAGATGATCATCTTCAGGTTCGCTGCCTGTACTGCTAGAGCCGCGTACACTTTCATCGCTACGAGCAGAATCGCCATCATTTGCTTGTCTAAGAGCAGCCTGTAAACTTTCAATTTCATGTTGCATGCTGCTCACACGCTTTTTCATCGCGGTATTTTCCTGCTTTAAGAGTGCAAACTCTGTTCACGAAGCAGCAATTAGTTCTGTGAATCACGACAACCGAATTAGGATCTCTTACCGAAGAAGTCTTGCCCACAAGCACACCAAGTTTTAGATTCCTTGTTGTTGTAAGATTTCGTAGGGCTCTTTCGACATGTCATATCAACGTAGGTGCTGAACTCATCTCGAATTCTCGATAGAAGTCTGCCATAGGGCTGTAGAGGAGAATTCTAGTCAGTCTAATATTTTGCACATGTTGATATGTGTTCAAGTGTAGCGCACCTCATCTTGTAACACGATACTATCGAGTACATTCTGGCACGCTCGCGTGCGCGAGAGTGTTTTCTCCGGTAACTACAGTAGAAAATCGAGGAAGTTGATGACGATCGACTCCTTCTTGTATGCATCAGTATACGTACATTTGACCGTCCTATCTCGTTCAACCGTTCAACAAGCTCCACTTCGAGTTGTACCGAAGAAGATCTGTATCCGCCCACAAGAACTGATGGCGGTTGATGAGGAACGTTGGAGTTGGAAACTGGTTGGGTGGAGTTGGCCATGAGAATGGATGTACTTGCTGAGCGACTAGGACCAATTCCTACTCCTGAAATGAATTCATCCTGGTTTTGCGGCTTGGACATGGATACTATTATCCCTGAACTTTTATGTGAAAGAGTCGTGATACCATGACTCGAATCTGCGTTAGAAGAGCGATACCCGCTGAATGATTTCGAAAATGATGAAGCCGATGTCAGATTTCGTAGAGCATCGATCTGAGCCTGTAACTTGTGATTTTGTGAAAGAGTCGTGATACCATGACTCGAATCTGCGTTAGAAGTGCGATACCCGCTGAATGATTTCGAAAATGATGAAGCTGATGTCAGATTTCGTAGAGCATCGATCTGAGCCTGTAACTTGTGATTTGGAGGGTATCCGGTGGTGGTACCTTGCTCCACAGCGTGAAAAAGTTTCTTTCGAACGGCAGATGCTGATTGACAGCGCCTGTTTCCAAGTATGAAAGAAGTTTAAACAATTTATCAATACTCTAAAAATTAAACGATGTACCTTGAGAGTTGGCTAGTATTTGATGGTGTTTGCACTGTAGACTCGGTTGAATTTGTTGCTGTTGGTTTAGCTTTGGTAATCGCTTTGGTTGTCCCTGAAGCTCGTACAATTGATGCTTTACTCCGAAGGTAGCCAGGGTTCGTTGAGTGCTTTGCTATCTCGCCATCGATCTCAACGCGGAGGTCTGAAAAGAAATCCTTCCCAGAAAACTGCGGTAAATAACACATCATATCACTTGGTGAGCATACATGACTTGCAATCACGGATTTTCAAGACACACTCTGCCGAAGACACCAAGGTGTCGATCAGGATTTTCTGTATCATTGTTGTAAGTCCCTGATTGCCCATTGCGATAATGCTACGAAGAATTCACGAGTTAGTTGATCTACAACATTGTAGCGATCTACTACCCACCGACACGGAGGGTCCAGAGTTGTATACGCTACTGCGTTTGCGCTGCATAACCTTTCAACTTTCTTCTGCACAAAAGTTGAGAGCGCACAACAACCCAAGACACCACTCAGCCTAACAATAACTCTATTCATGGATTAATATGCAAGTCCCCAATTTTGGCGAAACACGTTTGGAAACGCTACACCCGCGCGTTATTCGTCATCGCTGTCTTCCTCCTCTTCCTCATCAAAGTGACCCTTGCGGTGATTCCGGTTGACGTGCATCATTGCAAACCGGTCTTCCACCATTGTGAGCCCACTCGAAGCAGGTGGCTGTGTCTCTTCTTCATCTTCACCACTTTCTTCCTTCTCTTCCTCATCGACAGCGTCACCTTGAGTCCACGCTGATCCTTCAGCAGAATCGTCAAACGCAGCAGGCCTATTGAAAATCCCCAAATTAATCAACAAATGCTCGTCAACCCCTCAGATAGAAGCCACGCACCACAGATCCTTGCGTTTGAGGTTCTTGATCTGCTCCTTGTACAAAATGTGCTCCACAATGGACGTGACCGCTCCTTTCTTGCCCTTGGCTGTCGTCGTTTCTCCACCGTTGCCCTCGCCGACGATCAAAAAGTCGCCTGCATCCGTCACAATGTTCAAAAAGAGCTCAAAAGCAGCAAAAGTCTTTACAACTCACCGCGTTTGACCCAAATTAACTTGCGGAACTTGGTGGGCAACATCGTCACGGACTTGTCGCCATTTGTGTCCACAACCTGCCGTCGAAACGCCAACAAACCCCAACATGTTAATTTCCACATCAGTTGAGCTGCTGAATAGTCCGCACCTCGAACAAGTTGCTGCCTCGCAACGCCGTGACCAACTTGCGGAACTTGGTGGGCAACATCGTCACGGACTTGTCGCCAATTGCGTCCACAACCTGCCGTCGAAACGCCAACAAACCCCAAAATGTTAATTTCCACGTCAGTTGAGCTACTGAATAGTCCGCACCTCGAACAAGTTGCTGCCTCGCAACGCCGTGACACGCACAATGAGCTCATTCTCCTTGGGCTCTGGGTCTCCGTACAGCACGCGCTTGGTCACACCCTTGCGATACGCACTCTTCCGTCCGCTACCCGACATGCTTCAGTCCACCCACTAACTACGTGCGCAAATTTAAATTTGGTCCGACTAAAAAAATAAATGGACCAGATCAAAGCTGGATCTGTAGCCATGTGGACAAACACACAAAATACGTCAGTCGACAATTTCGAACGAGCAGGTTAACACAATACGATGGCTGGACGAGGACGGGGACGTGCCAATACGCTGCCGGCGTGGATGACCAAGCAGGGTCTGGACGGGCCTACACCAGGGCCTGCACCCGGCCCTTCAGGCCCACGTTCACCTCCATCCGGGCCTCCCCCCGGTCGCAACGGCCAGTTCGAAGACGCGCCCGAGCCCCGCGGACCCGTGCGCAACGACATGGGCGAACCTTCAGGCGGGAAGCGGCGCTCGCGCTCCAGAGACAGAGGCAACGGCCGCAACGGAGGCGACTTTAGAGGACCGCCGCCGATGCAAGAGAGACCGCGCTCTCGAGACAGAGGAAACGGCGGCAACGGGTTTGACCGGGACCGAGGCCATGGGGACCGGGACTACCGAGGTTATGAACGTCGGGAAGACCCGTACCGACGTGGACCACCCCGCGGGCGCTCCCGTTCTCGGTCTCGTGAACGTCGTGACTATCGACGTGGAGACCGCTATGAAGACCGGGGCTACTCTGTTCGGGGGGATGACTACCGCCGCAATGACGGCCGCTCGATGCGAGATGAGATGGAACGAGGCTACAGACGCCCGCCGTCTAACGGACATGATGACCGCACATCTCGCAGATATGCGGCGGATTACCAGCCGTAGACGATCTCATCGGTGTCCACTCAGTTTTACAATGCTCAAGATGCAAGATTTAATCAATGCACGAGGACTTCTCGGGGTTGAAGATAACAGGAAGGTGGAGAATTATAGGTGCAGCGCTAGAAACCCGTTGTGTGGCAGATCGTGAGTAAATTTAACTCGTCTATAACGGGCTTGGTCAAGTTGCCTTGTGTGTGTGTGCACTTTGCTTGTGGTGTGCTTGAGGTGCTTCTGTCGATTGAGTATGAGCAATTCGAGTGCTGCTGTTGCGTCGTTGCCTGGGTTAACACCAGCCACTATGTCGCCGAATGGCCCAGCTACTGAAAATGTGACGAGCCAGGAGGATGCTGCAGGCAAGAAAACTGAAGCCATGTCAAACGTGAAGACACGCGAACCCAAGTTACTTTTCGCTGTGGCGAAGAATGTCAAGAATGCGACGACTGCTACGGGCTCAAAGAAACAACCTGCAGGTGCTGTAGTGAATCCTGAAGACAAAGCAGGAGAAAGCAGTGGCAGCAGGCGGACCATATTCGGAATCGTCAAACGGGCTCAAGTTAGCAAAGCAGATTTACTATCGCCTGAGCAGCAACAATCGCAGCCATCAGAAGAAAATCACACAGTGAAGCAACAGCCAGCTACTACCCAAGATACAAAAGAAGTTCTATCGCCACCACAATGCTCTACAGTATCAATCGAAACTGAAGATCCTGCAGAGTTATTAGATATAGGAGCTAAAGCAGCACGTACCCTCGTGGTCGATGTACGAGACACCCTGGAAAATATTCTGGAACAACTGGATAGCCTCGATCCTCGTAAATTGCTTGCAATTCGGTTAGGAGGCGAGCTACGCGGTTTGTTGGGCAAAGCGCAAGATGAATTCGCAGCATACGAGGCTGAATTCATAGAGCACGCATCCAGTGATGGCGTTTCAGTGGCTTTGCAAAACTTTTCTGCGTCCCTGGAGCAGGTGTCAACAATTGCAGAGCGACTTCGTACCACCAAGTTTTTCCTCAACCGAACGTTCAAAGGCGAAGTGCTGTTTGCGTTCCAGGAGATCAATTCGTACTACACGTCACTCTTCATGGAGCTATCAATGGCGGTTGCTCGACGATCAGGAATTGATTTGCCATTACCACCGCCCGTGAGTCCAACCTCACCAAAGCCAGTCGAAGCACCAGCTCCTTCAGGGGACGAAGTCTGCTTGGAAGCACATCAGTACTTCTTCGGTCACGGAGTTGCCAAAAATCTTCATAGAGCTCTTGAACTCTACACGGTAAGCCTTTGTACGCAATACCGCGACTTCGATGGCTTGTTTGGTCTAACTCTTTCACATCTGCCGTGGTTGATGCACGTAGCAAGCAGCTGGTCTCGGTTGTCCTGTGGCCATGACGTGTTTGGGACAAATGTACTTCGCTGGGAATGGAGCGGAAAAAGATTTGCTAGTCGCAGGAAAGTGGTTTGAGCTTGGCGTGTCCACAGGTGATATTGAAGCTTGTTATCAACTCGGTCTCTTGATGGTAAACGCGTTGCATTTTCCAATTTCCCAATGCTTGAAGTCTGACTCCGATGTCCTGCGTCGCAGTGCGAGAAAGCAGCACATTTGAAGGATACGTTGCAATCAGAAGAGTTTCTCGCAATTGCCCGCGTTCGTTTTACTCAGGCTGCAAACCAAGGACATCGTGACGCTCAATATGAGCTAGGTACATCCCAATCAGCCGCGTATTTGCGGCCATCTCATTGACGCTTTTTTGGATAGGAGTGTTTCACGAGTTTGGCCGGGGTGGTTGTGGGCTGAGTGATATGGAAGCAGCCACATGGTACGCTAAAGCTGCCGAGCAAGACCACACGAAGGCGGAGGCAAGTCTCGGACGTATTTTTCTTGTTGGATCGCAAGTTCAGCAGGATGTCGCCAAAGCAGTTCACTTCCTGCAGCGTGCAGCTGCCAAGGTACGTTCGCCTTGCTTTCTTAAATTGTATACCGGTAGCTGGTATACCCACTGATGACCATATTTGCCACTCAAACAGAGTGATTCAAGCGCCCAGACGAGATTGGGTGTATTGTACACTACAGGAAACGGCGTCAAACAAGATATGGAGCGTGGAGTGGCATTTCTCCATAGCGTGCGTTCTCCAAATCTTACAAATGATGTGGCGGGCCCGTGCTCACTACTTCGATTAATGTTGTTTTCAGGCTGCAGATGCAGGTAGCAGTGTTGCCATGACACGACTTGCCAACTTATTGTTTCATCCCACACCGCAAGTAAATGACGGACTCGGTGCCTCAAGTGCATCTCCATCGTCTGCTCAGTTTGGAGACCGTGAGGAGTCTCACGATGAAGCACTGCGCTTACTCTTGAATGCTGGGAACGGGGGACACACTGATGCGTACTACGCACTCGGAAAACTACTTGAGACGTCAACGCTACTTCGAGATCAATCCGCTGCTCTTCGTTTCTATTCCAAAGCTGCCATGGTGGCAACGGTAAGAGTTCTCTGAAGTAGAATATCGTGATCGCAACGCTCACAATCTTTGTGCCTCGATTGTGATTCCGTAGCCACACAGAGATGCCGCTAAGCGCGTAGCCACTATGTATTATTCCGCCATCGGATGCAAAACCGATAAACCCAAGTCACATCGTTTATACACGATCGCTGCAATGGCCGGTGACGCGGAAGCCTTGAACGCGCTTGGTATGACTATTGTAGACCATGTACTATTCCGCCATCGGATGCAAAACCGATAAATCCAAGTCACATCGCTTATACACGATCGCTGCAAATGCCGGTGACGCGGAAGCCTTGAACGCGCTTGGTATGACTATTGTAGACATAGGACATGTTCTTGGATCACTCGTTTACGTTTGGCATGTTCCACCTTGACTAGGACTTATGTACGAAGAAGGTGATGGCTGTGATCTGAATTTCCAGAAAGCCGCTGAGTGTTACCGCACCGCTGCTGATCTCAATAATCCCCATGCGCACTTCAACTTGGGATGTCTTCTTTCACGTGGCAAAGGCGTCCCACGCAATCCGGATGCTGCACAGGCCCATTATCGGAAGGTGTGTTGACTTGGTTGGCTTTATTCCATACAAGATGATAGATAGCTGCCCAAACTCACCCCTCTTCGTGTTGTGTATCAAACGCTCGCTTTTGCAGGCCATGGAGCTGGGCTACTCACTGGCGCAGCAGTTTGTAGTTGACGACGCACGCGAAACTGGACTGAACCACCGATGGTCTTAACCCAGTATTTGTGTGGTCGTTGCTGCTAAATGGCACGGAACGGAAGAGAGTTCGTGTTGTGTATCAAACGCTCGCTTTTGCAGGCCATGGAGTTGGGCTACTCACTGGCGCAGCAATTTGTAGTTGACGACGCACGCGAAACTGGACTGAATCACCGATGGTCTTAAACCAGTATTTGTGTGGTCGTTGCTGCTAAATGGCACGGAACGGAAGAGAAGACACAAGCATTTATTATCGAATGTAAATGGAGTACCAGTGAGAAGCACACATGAAGCACGTACGTTCTTCTCTGTAAGTGCCGAATCTAGCGGAGTAGCACCACGTTGCCATGGCAGCCACGACCACCACGAGTATGAACGAACAGGAAGAAACTATTATCAGTTGCATCGCTATTCGCGTGCAGCTGCAGCAAAAGAGGTAGTGCAACCTGTGTTTGTTTAGCATCAACAACTAAGCCAGCTCCCGACGCGCATATTTGCCCTCATCCATGTACTCGACTGCCACAGTTCGGTTCGAGAATCCGCGACCGTGCAGCTCTGTAGCCGCGCCCTGTGCCGACTGCACATCGCCAAATTCAACAAAGACCTTACCAACGGCACTGAGGACGCCGTCACGCGGACGTGGTAGCAATAGCGACGACACGGCCCCGAAGCGCTCGCACTCGCCCTTGATATCATCTAAAATGTCAGCATACTCTTCTTCGTCCTCAAGCTCCTCCGGTGTCACCATGTTTAGCAGAACAATCACGCGAGAAGGTGTGCCAAGCGGTACACTAGGGATGCCTGCCATACTCATAGCTTGCATGGCAGCAAGCGACGGATCCAGTCCCATTTCCAAACCCGTATTCACTGTACCTGCAGCACTGGCAACAGCCTTAGCGTTTTCTTGTGACATCGCTCGGCGTACTGTCAGGGTCTTGTCACCAAGTCTCATGTCATTCAGTCCGAGGCATGCAGCATCTGTCACGTTGATATCCATGTACTCACAGAATCCGTAGCCCTTCGATAGGTTAGAGCTGAGCTCTTTAACAAGATGGAACGACCGCAGCGGGCCAAAAGCTTGCAGCAACTCCTTCACCTGTTCTTCATTGAGATGGTACGGCAGACCGCCGATGAAAATTTTACCCGGTCCATCGCTCACAGTAGTCGACACAATACCCAACGCAGCCAGATTAAGCTGCGGAATCGGTCCCAGATCCTTCGGGACAGTACCCGGGTTGTAATCGTTAGGTCGACGGATCTTCAATGGTTGGCCATTGTACGACACACCGTCAAGGTTCATACAAGCTGTGGTTAGCTCAATGGTGCGCAGTTCCACAAAAGCGAAGTGACGCTCGCGGTTAATGTAGACAGACACCACCGATCCGCCTTCCTGTTTCTCGCCCAGTGCGCGGTCGATTACATCGTTAAAGAACAGGGTGATCTCTTGCTCCGCGATCTCGCCAATGCCGCCAACATAGAGTCGGCGCGCATGACGCGTCTGCTGTGACTGTCCCGCAAAAGCAAATCCTGCGCTGGCCTGGTGTGAATGGTTGTAAACCGGCGTCGACGCGGTATTCTAAACAGTAGAAAGACACAAACAACAAGTTAGAGGGTATCGCGCTCGCATCCAGCGCTCCAGGGCATGGCAGAGCTGTCACGTAGACAACGGACAACGAACACACAACGACATTGTCAGCCGCCGTGCTGTTGCCGTGCTCCAAGTGGACAAGGGACTCACCCCAGTGGGCGTCGACGTCGGCGGCGCACCGAACGACGCTGGGCCGACGGAGCCCGACAGCGCCGCCATGTTCTGCTGCAAAATGGCCTGCGCTGCGTACGCCGCGGCGTTCTCCTCGGTGACGCCGGGCGGGCGCACGTCAAAGTTGGATTTCTTGCGGCGGCGGACCACGCGCGTGGACGAACGCGAGCGGCTGCGACTGCGTCTGGATGGGCGTCGGTCCGAGCGCTCACGAGAGCGACGGCGCTCACGACTGCGACTGCGACGGTCCCGAGACGAGCGATGACGCGACGAGCGGTGCTCTCTGCTGCGTTCGCGACGGTTGGAGCGCGAGCGACTGCGTCGACTGCGGTGAGCGCTTCGATCTGGTCTGGAGCTGCCGTTTGAGGGTTCCTGCGTGTAATAGAAGAATTAGAGGAGTCAGGAGACGCAGGAGCTGCTTGCGCACCGGAGCGTCGGCGAACTGAGACGGCGCGGACGAAGGCATCTGGGGCGGATACGCGGATCGCGACGGAGGCGCGGCACTGCTGGGAGCAGGTGCCGCCTGCTGCTTCTTCATCCACGCGGGCAGCGTGAGCTCGCGTCCACGCCCGGCCATCTTTACTTGTCTGCTGCTTGGCACGTCCACCACTGGCCGCCGCCCCGTGGCAACGCCCGACAAAGTGGATAAAACGAGCCGAATGATTGGAAGAAAACCGATATCATATGGTAAAGGTGTATGTAGCAGCTGTTATATCTCCATGTTAGGATTAAAGAAGTGATAAAAACTGGAGTAAACAGGTCGAGGACTGACACGCTTCAGCTTAAAGAGGTTCAACTCAATCAAATCAAGCGAAGCCACCGCAGTCGCGCATGACCTGCTGCGCAATGGACAAAGTGTTCGCGTCGCTTCCAGATGGCACCTCGCTGTTCCACGTGCACGACGGGAGCTGCTTCAGCTTCTTCACGGCGCACTTGCAGGCTTCCTGGCTGCAGAACTCGTGCGCTTGGCTCGCTGGGATCCACTGGGACGGAGCGAACAGAAGCGGCGCCACGCAGTCGCGAAGGGAGTCCGCCAAGCCGCCCTCGTTGGTGTTCAGCAGGTAGCGCAGCTGGTCGAAGCCGCACGCGTCGCACAGAGCAGGCGTCAGAGATAGTAGAGTGAGGACCTGGAGCTTCATTTCGACGGCGTCAAGATGTGGAGAATTCGGAAATGGTGGCTGCAAATGTCTCGGTCCGTCTCAATCAACCGTTGAGGCAAATCATGATAGTGCAGCAGCACAATTCTTGTTACAAGACGCTCAAGGGAACTTGAGTTCTGCTTAAAGTGGTGAACGACCTTTCAAGATCGACAGAGTTCCAAGCGTCAGATGAGCGCAAATCGAATTGTTCTCAAGGAGACGGAAGAGCTCTTCCGTGCGAGCGAGACGGGCGATCTACAGGTAGCTAAGAATCTGGTGCAAGACCCGCAAGTTGACATCAACTGGCACTGCACGCTAGCGGTGAGTTGTTTCTTCTATTGGGGTGAAGAGGTGATGTTGATGTTGTGGTGTTGCTTGCAGTACGGAGCAACGCCGCTTATTGCTGCCATTTCCAATGGCCATCGGGACATTGTAGAGATTCTACTCAAAGCTGGTGCAGAGCTCGGAGCTTCGAAGACGCCGGTAGGACTGATCGAAGGTATCCACGACCGATGTGCTTCATAGTTGACCCTATTTTTCGTGCTGGCAGGATCGCAATAGTCCACTTTCCAATGGCCATCGGGACATTGTAGAGATTCTACTCAAAGCTGATGCAGAGCTCGGAGCTTTGAAGACGCCGGTAGGACTGATCGAAGGTATCCACGACGGACGTGCTTCTTAGTTGACCCTATTTTTCGTGTTGGCAGGATCGCAATAGTCCACTGCATGAAGCTGCTTCCACAGGTGACCCTGATATCATGCAGCTTGTTTTGCACAAGATTCTTGAGAAACCAAGTGTGGAGGCAGATGAGCTCATCAACCTGCAGAACCAAGTAATAATGCCATACTTCAAGAAGTATTAGGTTGGACACGCTAGCTGTTAAGTTACAGTACTGACTTGTACTTTTTGCTTTGTAGTTTGGAAACACGCCACTGCATAATGCCGCACGAACAGGGAACCCGGCATGTGTGTCTCACTTACTCCAAGCTGGGGCTAGACACTCCATCAAGAATGTTGTGAGTTTCGCTCTACGCTTCGATTATGTGACAAAGCGTTTTAAGTCATTTTTGTGGTGTCTGCTTGTTACAGAACGGTTCCATTGCTCTGCACCACGCGTGCTACAGTGATCACCCAAATACGGAGGTGGTTCAGGCCCTTGTTGAAGCGGGTTCCGACACCAATGCTCTTGACGAACAAGGCTGCTCACCGCTAATTGTTGCTGCCAAAAAGAATCAAACCGAGGCAATCGACTTCCTGTGCAAACATGGCGCTGATATCACGCTCAAGAACTCGGTAAGTTGATCGTGACTAGAATATGATGTAGTGACCTCATTTTGTTTGTTGGCACCAGTTTGGAGAGAACGCGATGCACTTTGCTGAGGTTCGGAACAACTCGAATGCTATACACTTACTGGAGTGAATCAAAGGTTCGTAGGATCCGTGCTACGCGTGAAATCGTTGATCACCAGGAAGAGTTGGCCCTCACTGTCCATCTCTGATAACAAGAACAGAGTTTGCGTAGCGTTTTCGATTGTGTACTGGCAAACAATCTAATCCAAGAAATGAAGACGGAAGATGATATATATTACCACTACGACTTTCATTTAAAGGCGTCTTGATGAAGAGAGCAACAAGTTAGGAGCCGAGATGTGTCCTCGACATACAGGACAATCCAAGCGCGCGTGAAGCCACATACAAATGCACGTATCGTGGAAGCGATGTCCACAAGGTAGCTCTACACCGCAAGCTCGTCCACGATCAGCCGATTCTTCTGGGAATCGATCGATGTTGGTCATGCAGATCGTGCATTCTGTGTCCGGTCCGTTGGTATCGACACGACGCAATGACCGAATTACGTCCACGGCATCAGCGTCGTGTGGGTATTGCATCTCGGTTAGCTCCTCCGTCGAGCGCAGGATCTCCCGCAGAGCTTCACATTCGTGCATCCATTGAGCATAGTTGCGGAGCATCTCAAAGAGCTTTTCAAAAAAGAGTTTGATG
>NBNE01000158.1:0-36113 GCA_002215365.1 Phytophthora megakarya
AATCCAGAGATGAAAGAGCCTGTAATATTTGCTCAGACCAAGAGCACAGCGACGACAGCGTTGCCGAAAACGACCGCAGCTAAAGCCAAGCTGATGGTTGCGAAGGCCAAGCAGACGAAGCCGGCAGCTTCCCCTATCAAGCCTGTTGGTCAAAAGAAACCTCAGAAAGCAGTCGGTAAAGTCAAGGCAACAACCACCACCGTTTCAGCTAAAGAAACAAAGCCAAAGGCATCTCCGTCCAAGCCGAAACAAACCACACCACCGCCGAAGCCTAAAGTGGACGTGAAGACTTCCCAGATAAAGCCGCCTGCCGATAAAACCCCCACACAAACCGCCCAGACTTCCCAGAAAAAGTCTCCTGTCGATGATAAACCCACACAAACGACATCGTGCGGGAAGCGGCCACGTGAAGATGATACAGCGATTGTTGAGATCCCCAGCGTGAGTGATATTGTTCCTCACCCTGGTAAGCGGGTCCACACCACGACAACAACGATTTCGACAGCTCTAGCAACACGGTCAGCGGATGTGGTGCTGCCTCCTGACGAGTGGGATATTCTGGAGAGTCGACTACGGAAGGTAAACGAGAATATCGATCGCTGTCACCTTGGGCTAGCAAGCGTTGAGGGGAACGTCAGTGATGGTTACAAGCAGTCTTTGGAGGCTGACCTGCGGTTCTACTCCGCTATCAAGCAGCGGTTGCAGGAGCAGCTTCTAGTGGTGATGCAGAGTGGCTACTAATGCGTCGACTACTATCGAAAATTTAACCGGGTACGCGGAATTCCGCGTGAAGTACGTTGCATATTTTATTCCTTTTCTCTCAGCGATTTTTGATTGTCAATTGAATCTCACCGTTGGCACCACAACCGGGTTCGTTGCAGCGATCACCTATCTTGAGCACCCAAGCAGACTATTAATTCTCCCATCCGAAAACAGCTCTGATGAACGCCCTCCGATCAAACCAGAAGCACGGCGATGAAGCTTTCTTTGGATGTGAGTTGGCTATTTCAAGTGGTCAGACTTGATGGCAGGTTTTCGGAGCGCGATAAGATGTCTACTTTCGCCCCGAAGCACGGCAATGAAGCTTTCTTTGGATGTGAGTTGGCTATTTCAAGTGATCAGACTTGATGGCAGGTTTTCGGAGCGCGATAAGATGTCTACTTTCGTTGACCAGAATGGAGGCGCTTGGTACGCCATGTTGTAGCTGTACTCAACGTCCGGTCTTCCAGTGACTCACTCTTGGATTCCTCTTCAGCTCAACAGCTCCAACAGTACTCAACGCACCTCTCGGCTCTTCGAGCTCGAGAAACTACCAGCTCACTCCACGCTCAGATCGTTTTCAGCGCGGGATCCGGCACCCCGTTCCGAGTTCATCTCCCGAGGCCACCACCCCACCTCTCCTTCAACAGCAAACATGGCGAGCTCGGCGATGGCAAACGGTCTCGAAGAAGCGATCGAGTTCCTTCCCGGTCGCTTGTTCTACGTGCCGCTGAAGAAGGCACCGCCCCGTATTCCCGGCACGCACTTCTTCTCCATCGACGATGAGCTCATGTACTGGAACTTCTACCTCGACTTCGGTCCGCTCAACCTTGGACACACCTTCGTATTTTCAGAGACGCTCAACAAGAAGTTGGCGGCTGCAGCCAAGGCAAACGAAGTGGTGTACTTCTACTCGTCCACTCAAGGACAGCGTCGTGCCAATGCCGTCTGCATTCTGGGATGTTGGGCTGTGTTGTTCCAGAATATGAGTGCTGAGAAGGCCTACGCTCCGTTCCAGCGCATGCGCTTCCCTCCGTTTCACGATGCCACTCCATCAGTTTGCACTTTCAACTTGACCATTCTCGATTGCCTTAGGGGACTTGAGCGAGCGATGAATTGCGGCTACATCTCCACAAAGACTTTCGACCTGCACGAGTTCCAGCACTATGAGCGCGTTGAGAACGGCGATCTCACATGGGTTTCGCCTAAGTTCATCGCCTTTGCTGGCCCGCACAATGTGTACCAGCGTACTCCTCAAGGTCACGTTATGCTCACTCCAGAGCACTACATTCCTTATTTCAAGAAGAAAAACGTGACGCTGGTAGTGCGGCTCAATGATAAGCAGTACGACGAGAAGAAGTTCCTGTCGGCAGGTATCGACCACCTCGACTTGATCTACCCGGACGGTACGAATGCGCCTATGCCGATCTTGATGAAGTTCATCGAGGCCTGTGAGAAGACTCCTGGTGCTGTAGCAGTGCATTGCAAAGCTGGTTTGGGACGTACAGGCACTTGCATCGGCGCGTACATGATGAAACACCACTTTTTCACGGCTCACGAGCTCATTGGGTGGTTGCGTCTATGTCGTCCGGGCAGTGTTATCGGGCCGCAGCAGCAGTTCATGGAGGCCATCGAGAACAGGATGCACCAGCTCAATCCGTCCAAGAACTCGAGCGTCAAGGGCGATTTGGTTCCAATTGCTTCGTCCAACGGTCCATCGAGCCCGTACGGCGTAGGTCAGGATGCCAAACGCGGTGGTAACATCCGTGCTATGGTTCCTGGTCGCAACGCAGCAGCAGGCATCGTCACGACCAGCCGAATCTTGTCCAACCCGCAGATCGGTCTCGACAAGACACAGGGCGACAAGCTCAACGACCAAAAGATCATGCGGTACCGGAACTCGCCCAAGTCCAGTTCCAGTGGCGGCAACATGTTCTGGTAAACGAGTAAAGGGACGATAAGATACGAGCCTAAGTCTTTATAACCTTCAATCAAACGATCATTTCACCTCTTAGGCCTGTGTAGTGACGTTCAGACGTCCTCGCACCACTTGTTCTCCTCGAGGATCCGCTGTTGCTCCTCCTCCGTAAACTCCTCCGTAATGCCGAACGTGGCGCGGATCTCCTCGGGCGTTTTGCCCTTGATCATACACGCCACTTTGGCGCACGACAAGTCCAGCAGCGACTTGATGTCCATGTAGTTGGCCGCCAGAATGAGCTCGAACAGCAGCTCTTGGTCTGCCACGTCCACAAAATTGGCGTCCCACTCGTCCACGGACTCGCCCAGCACGTTGCTCTTGAGCGGCTTCTGGATCTCGGCCATGGGCGCGTCCTTGTGGTGCTGACAGAACTCCACCACCTTGGCCAGCACGTGGCCCTTCACATTGGGCAGCGGGATCTCCTGCACGTCGTCGCCGTCCGCGTCGTCGGCCACCAGCGTCTGCACCAGCTGACTCATAGTCGCCACCTTGGCCTCCACTTCGAAGGTCTCGCCGTCCATCGACACCAGCTTCACCTTCACATCCGCCGCTGGAGCCATTTCTTCTCGGGTTATTCGAAGTTGCTTTGAATTAGAAAATTGGGAAATGAGCAGATTTTTGGTGGCGGCCAGAAAAATGCCAACATGGCTTCACTTTCAAAAATGATTCAACATAGCCTACGAGTGATGGTGATGGCTGCGTTTGATAGATATTCTACAACCACTACATGTAGAACCATTCTATTGGAATGATCTCTGTTGAAAGCTGATGATATAACCCTCACAACAACAATTCGTTACATGTAGTTTGTCAATACAGCGGGCCTATAGCCCTCCCTCGTCTAGCACTTAGTTTATCATTGCGGGCCCCAATCGTTCATGTCCACATCGTTGTTGTCAGGTTGGTCCATATGCTGCATGTTCCCATTGAGGCCGCGGTACTGCCGACCCATCATGAAGTCCTCGTTCACCATTGCCCGGGACTGCCCTGGTTGTTGCTGCTGCAGCTCGTCCGTGAACAAGTGGTGGTCAGGGAGCTGTCGCTGCTGTCCAGGCAGACCTTGTGCCCCGAACACGTCTTGCGAGTGCATCTGTCCACCTTGACCGTCGTCCCCGTAAAAAGTCGACCGGGGCGCCGTCGGGGCTGGTTGCTGCGCAGCAGTGCGGGACACTTCGAAGGGAGCTCCACGCATACTGCCTGGTGCATTGCCTACAAAGTGACTCGAGTCCTGATGCCTCACTACGTCGTGGATATCCATCCCCATTTGAGCCGCCTGCTGCGCATACATGTCTTGCTGGTTTGTGCCCATGCCAGAAGACATGAGCATTCCCTTGGGCATGTCGCCGTACAGTGGGTGTTGCATTTGGCGCGAGTGCTGCTGCTGTTGAAGTGCCGCTTGTTGCTGAAGTTGCTGTTGTTGCTGTTGGCTCAGCATTTGCAAGTGAGACGACCCAGGCGGAATCACTTGGGGGAGGCTCGACGCCTTCCCGCGTTGAAACTGGCGTTGCTGCTCTTGCTGCTGCTGTTCCTGTTGGCGGCGCTGAAGCTCTAACTCTAGTCGCTGTTGCTCTTGCTGTCGCCGCTGCTGCTCTTGCCGTTGTTGCTCTTGGCGTTGCTGCTCCAGTCGTTGTTTCTCTTTACGTTGTTGTTCCAGTCGCTGTTGTTCCAGTCGCTGCTGTTCCAAACGCTGCTGTTCCAGTCGCTGTTGTTCCAATCGTTGTTGCTCTTGGCGTTGCTTTTCCTGGCGCTGTTGTTCCAGTCGCTGTTGCTCGAGTCGTTTTTGTTGCTGCTCCAAGCGTTGTTGCTGTTCAAGGCGTTGCTGCTCCAAACGACGTTGCTCTTCCATACGACGCTGTTCCTCAATGCGCTGCTGTTCGCGACGTTCTTGCTCTAGTCGCTGCTGCTCTCGACGTTGCTGCTCTCGACGTTCCTGCTCTTGTCGCTGTTTCTCTATACGTTGTCGCTCAAGCCGTTGTTGCTTCTCCAGCCGTTCCTTCTCCTGACGCTCTCGCTCCTGACGCTCTCGCTCTTGTCGTTCGCGCTCCTGGCGCTGTTGCTCTTGTTGGCGCTGTTGTTCCAATTGGCGCTGCTTTTCCAGCTGACGTTGCTGTTCCAGTAGTTGCTGCTGCTTTTCCAACTGCTTCTGCTGTTCCTCTAAGCGGCGTTGCTGGTCAATGCGTTGTTGCTCATGTCGTTGCTGCTCTTGTTGCTGCTTATTCAAAACTTCGAGGGCTTGATCCAGGAACGATGTTTGATCACCAGATTTTGGTTCATGACCTCGCTGTTGCTGATCTCGCTTGCGAATCGAAAACTGACCCTGTGACGCCTCTGCTACAGGCTTGTCGTTCAGGGGCGGCGAATTGAGCCCTGAAATGTCCGGCAAAACCGAAGACGTAATATCAGCAATTGCTCGAGATGCTTCTTCTAGATCTCCTTCGCTGTCCTCATCATGGTCGGCACGAGACTTGCTTTCAGCAGAGCTGTAGTTGGATTCCTTGGCATCCGAGTCCTCACTTCCAAGCAACGACAAAATTCCTTTATCACTGGATGCAGCAGCCTTACTAGGTACAGAGTCTACCCGCTGTTTCTTAGCTTCGGGTTCTTCCGCACTAGTGTCACCGTCATCAGTTTGCTCGTCTCCTCTTGCCTTTGCTTCAGCTTCCTCCTTAATTCTCAGTTGCTCCTCCTCCTCCTCCGCTTTTAAATCGCGGCATTTTTGAAACAGAAGATCTGTCATATTAACAATCTCCTCGCTTAAATGCTCCTCTCGGGCAATCTTCAAGACTCCAGACAGCGTCTTTCGCATACGAGCACGATTCTTGCGAATTCCTGCCAGATTTACCTCATAATTGGCGATCTGGCGCTCGATAAGGCGTCGTGACGGAGGGATTTTCACCTTAGCAAACAATGCTGGAGTTGGGGGCAGCTTCAGAGGAGTACCTGTACGTTTCCGTTTCGTTCCGATTAAAGTCAACGAATTGTTGAGACTTGACGTCATCTTTTCAAAATGTCGCTCCATCTTCGTCCACTCGTTTACAGACTCCGTAATATCGCGGAGCTTGTCCAGCAATACCGTCAGTAGGAGCTGGTCACTGCTTGTGGTCATCAACTTCGTGCTGTAGCGGTATGATGGCACAAAGCGGTCGTTAATGTTGGAGGAACGAATGAAGTTACGGCGGTGACTGATACTCTCCAGGAGTAATTCATTGTAGTGAATCTTCTGGTCGCACCTGGCCAAGTCGCTGGAGTACTGATCAATCAAATCCACCACCTTCGAAATAGCACGGGCCTCTACAGCTCGTGACTCTTCCAACTCCATAAGCTCGCTTTCAGCATTGCGCAGATGCCTTTCAGTACGTTTAGCAAGCGTGCTAGTAGTGCGCTCAAATTGTGATTGCGAGGACAAAATTTGGTGGCGTAGGTCAAAGATCTTAATGAGAGCATCCACTTCTGAGTTGTTGCTGCCATCGTGATCAGTATCCGCCTCGCCCTGCTCGTCATCATCGTCTTCGCTTTCTGGCTGGGACGCCGCCAGAATTTCGCGCTTCCCATATTCGACGAGTTGAACGAGTTGCGTTTTCTCAAGGTGGACCAGAGTTGCACCGGTGCTGTTGGCGATCAGATTTCCTCTGTCTGTTTTAGACGATACTTCAGCAATGAGGCTGTCGATTAGTACCAAGAACTTTTCTTCGGCCTGATAACGCATATTAGTAAACGTATCGTTAGAGCGTTCAGTCTGTAGAATATCATTATCGATCATACGTACGCTGGGAGTCTTCGCTGTTTTCGCAACAATTAGCTGTGCATCATTTTCCGGGGCACCCTCCTTGTCCGAGCTTGTGAGATCCACAACTGCTTCGTCAGTACTTATCGACTCGATAGCTTCCTGCTTGATCTGCTTTTCTTTTAGAGGATCAGCAGAAGTCGAACCTTCCTTCGGTTCATTTCACCCTCCTTGTCCGAGCTTGTGAGATCCACAACTGTTTCGTCAGTACTTATCGACTCGATAGCTTCCTGCTTGATCTCCTTTTCTTTTAGAGGATCAGCAGAAGTCGAACCTTCCTTCGGTTCATTAGGTACGTCAACTTCAGCCTTTGATTCATCTGCTGTGGCGTTCTTACCACCAGTCTCGTCTTGTGATTCGTTCGACTTCTTGTCCAGTACCACCGATACGCTGTCGCTAGTATAATCCTTCTGGTTGTCTTCTGTTTCATCAGTCGGGGCTTTTGCCTCATCAGATTTTTCTGAATCATCTTTCGATGTTTTTGGTTCCTCTATCTTCTCTTCTGAATCGACTGTCGGGGTTTCTGTGTCCTCCGTATCCTTTTCCACATCAGCCGGCTTTTCTGTCTCCTCAGTACAAACAGGCTCCTCATTCTCAATTGTCTCCGCGTCCTTGTTTGTTTCCTGTTCTTTCTCCGTTTGCTCTGCGATTCTCTCCACGAGCACACGTCGCGTTTGCTGGAGGAACTCGAGGATTCTGTCAGCTTGGCCATTCACACACTTCTCGCAGAACCAGGGAGCCGGCGGAACTTCTCCAAGCGGCAAACTCGCACACTTCAAGTGCGTCAAACTATGGCAAGCGTTGCATTCCGCTACGTCCGTCGTGGCTTCTTTCCGACAGACCGCGCACTTCTACACCAGAATATTCAGTCAGATCTCTCTGTTGTCATAATTCCACTTCCAACATACCAGGACTGCCTCTTGTTTCTGAGCAGCAATAGCTTGAATCTTCTCCTTAGTAGGCGATGGAATTGGTGCCTTTTTCTCTTTGTGAGCTGTGCGCGCGTTTGTCCCGCGCTTGCGGATGTTGAGTCGATCTTTGATTTCTTTGAGACTCTCCCCTGAGGCTGCAGAGTACATGGACGACCATCCTGCGTCTGTCTTTAGAGCTGCAGAGACGAGGAGTGAGTATTATGGTATGGGAACGGGGCTTGGGACGAGAAGACCTACAGGGATTCAAAGTGCGCTTCATATGTAGAGCGCAGGGCACCGGAGACGTGTAGACTTGGTCCTTGAAGCGGATAGAGCCGTCGGGCAGCAGGTCGGCGTACACGCGCTTGCGGTAGTACGACACGTAGAGCTTCTTGGGGCCTGTACACGGTGGATTAGTATTAATTAGCAGTAAATACGGCATGACGCTGTCGTACCTGGCGCTAGCAGGTTCTCGCTGATAAGCGTCGTCAACACGATGCGCGCGTCTCCCTAGAATCATAAAGACAGACATCGTTAGAGAGAAGACAAACAAGGACATGAGACGCAAGACGCACCATGATGAAGGACGTGGCGAGCGAAGTCGCAAGGCAAGTGAACGCAGCGCGCGCTTTTGTGAAGGGGGGAAGCGGCAAATCTCACTTGCGTGCTACACGCTATTTAGTGTTTGATACATAGGCCAAGTGTACTCAGTAACTTGCCGCGCCGACTTTGTATCAATAACTACATGTACCTGTATTAATACTTCAGTAGTACTAAGTAGGGTACTAATAATAAAAAATGAGTCAACGAATTACTACTTCGTAGTTCTAGGGTACGAGGATTATTGTGCATCGATGGACATGCGTTGAAAGGCATGAAGACTGTGCAAATGGAGATGAAGCGCGGTCTATTTGATATCAATCGCAGAGCGCTGTTCTACAAGTGCTCTCACATCTTTTGTCGCCCGTACGCATAAATTATAAACAATTTAGTAGGAAGGGAGGAAGCAGAAGCCACCACCCTCTTAAACAACACCGCAGACATGCTGCATGCGTCGTGGTTAATGAGGAATAAGTGCGTGCAGGTTATGCACTTACTGGACGGACTAGATGGCAGACCTGCCGCCCGACACTTCGCTTTAGACCGAGACGGACCTGGCCAACACGGCGAGACGCTGCTGCAGGTGCGTCTCAAGCTGACGCTGGGAGTCCAGCGCATGCGTTTGGTCCTGCTCGACCGTGCGTTTCCATCGGTCCAGCAGCTCGAGTTTCTCGATCACGAGCTTGTGCGTCATGACCATCGTGGTCTCGCACGCCGGAAGTCTCCTCGCTGCCTCCTGAGCCAGTGCACTGCGTGGGTCAAAGTTGGTCCGAGCACGACGGACAAAGTCGCTCACAATCTGAGGGAACTTGGGGAGCTTCAGAGTCTGCATGTCCGTGGCAAACTGTCGATATCTTCGACGTGCCTCAGGTTGGAAGCCAATGGCTGCAGCCTCCATCAATTGACCAGCTTCTACAGTGAGTGCAAACGGGCCGTTGGCGAAGTCCCTCGCAGAGCCCGAATACTGGGAAGAGACCACAGTAGCCATCGCCATACGCAGCAGCTGCAGTGCTTGGTGGTAGAGTCCCATGGCGCGGTCAATTTGCTTCATGATAGACTCACAAGCCTGTGCCTCAGAGGCGTACATGGCTACATTAGTGTGCATCTGCAGCGCGTCAGGGAGGCGCAGTGTCCTCAGCAAGAGTCCAAGGAGTCTCTGTTTCTCCCTCTCAAGCTGTTCAAGACGTTCATCGACATCCACGTCTTCCTCGTCAAAGTACATATAGTCTTCCTCTCTCTCCAGGTCTTCTTCGCCTTCTGGCTGCATCGAGTAACTGCGACTTCTGGAACTCATAGAGAAGGACGAACGACGTTTCCAGTCGTCTACAAGAGAGCTCGATCGTCTCTCTAGTTGCTGCAGTTCGGCGTCGGAACGCACGGCTTCTGCCATGTGATGCCCGAGTTTCTTCTTGAGCTCCTCCGTCTTCCTCTTCTGGTGGCTGGCAGAGCCCGTGGCCATAGCCAGATACTTCTTAAGTACCCCGCGGTCTTGTTGTGCTTCCAACTGCTGGATCATGTGCTTCTGGTCTTCTCGGATGCGCACGGAGCGTCGTCTCGCGGTACTGAGCTCCGTCTGCACCTGTTGGAGCTCTTCATGGGGCTCCACGTCCTCCTCCGAGAGCGCGTCCATGTTCTGGATGCGACGTAGTGACGCCACGTGGCTGCTGACCTCCTCGAAGCGCCGGAAGAGGCCGCGGTCCACGGCTTGTTGCATCCAGACACTGTCCTTCCCCATCAATTGCTCAGCGCTAGGGAGACTCTGTGTGCGGCCGCGAGACGTGACGGGGTTCACGCTGGCCGAGGGGCGAGGCGGCAGTCCCTGTGGCTTGGCCGACGACACGTAGCACGCGTCCTGCGGCTGCGGGGACATCAAGCTAGGCGGCATCGGCACGACGTGGCTAATGCGAAACTACCCAAGTTCGCGACACTCACGTATTTGTTGGTTCTTTGAGCCGTTCGGGGGCGCTAGTCTTTCACTCCAATATATTATTGGAAACTGACCAACGTGGCAGAGAAAGGCCGAAGTCTGGAATAAACGTTGTGACATTTGTATCCCTAGCAGGTCCCGATTTCACTCCCAGCCACTTGAATTTTAGCTGAAAAAAGCAGTGAACATTGCTGACACTTGCAACAGGAAGCTATAGACTCAGTGGCAGAGTGAGCCAGCCCAGTTCATTTGCTGTTGTGTCAAGTTGCAGCATTTTGTAGCGTTGTAGTGGAAACTTTTCGCGACTTTTCAGCGTTTCACTTGCTTGATGCGAGTGTTGGGTCGATGGGCAGCACTCAGACCTCCAATCTGTCGGATTAGATTACGGACACGTAGCAGCATCCTCCCGACGGCATCTGGGCTTTTGCTGCGATCTTGCCAAGTCGATCTTGCGGCAGAGCGCAGATTCGACTGTCTCGTACAAAACGAACGAAGCCAACGCCAGCAGCTTTGGAAAAGACAATACTTAGTACTACGTAGTACCTCTCTGGTAGCCCGTGAAGCTTTCATTGCAGCTCGTGAAGCCTTCGTTGCAGCTGCTAGCGTTGCATGACGACGGTACTAGCGACACCGGAAGCAGCCGTTATTTGGTGACGAATAACCGTTATTCGGTGGTAAATACCGCTTCGTGAGCAGGGCTGACTAAGATTTGGGCGATGGACGAGAGGATGGAGCACTTGTGAATCACAATTGTGACAATTGGGATGGACTTTAGGAAACGTTCATGTTGGCGCTCTAAGTAACATCATGCTTTACTAGCAACCACAGTTAGTGTGGGCGGTTGCATGTAGACATTAACTGACGCTAGCAGCAGCTGCTGCAAGTGCTTCTTTGTTGAGGAACGATCGCCAGAAACGACGTCGTTCGTTGATTGGCATCAGTGGTAATTTTGATCGCGCGATTCGGTCTGGTTGCTCGTTGTTACCTTACTCGACGAGTAGAGACTTGCAGTGTTCATGGTGGTCTACATGTATTAATACGCAAGGGTAGCTGTTAGAGGGCTTCACAGTCAACATATCGACTGGACAAATCGGAATTTCCACGCTACAATGAGCAGCGTACATCGTGACTTGTGGCTTGTGGCGGTGAGAACTGACAAACGGTAATTCCACCAGAGTAGCTGTCGCGCTTCATTGTGACAGTGAAGCTCTGCCGCCTAAGCTTTATCGAGAGGGTATCCAGATACAAGAGGTTTAAGGCAGAGCTTTTAAGGGTTAAAAGTGCTCCCAACGGCAATCACAAATCCAAGCTCAGGCGATTTATACACAAGGTCGTATTACATTCTTCTTGAAGCTCATCTGCAACGGGGATGGTCTGGTTCGAGATCTAAACTCTGGAGAAGCTCCAGATATTGATTTTTGAACGCCATAACAGCATCGAACGTCATCGAGCCGTGAACGACACTGAGCAAGCCTGCTGAATATGACCCGCGGCGACAAACCAATCCGCAACTCAAACTAGTGGTATTCGGTTCAAACGGACGGCAAGCAGAAAATGTGTCGCCATCACTCAACAGCACGTCGAGTTGTTACATGTGGATTACATGATGTAGTTCATAAGTTATCGTGACTCAGAACTAGCTACATGTACCAATAGCAAGACTCCTGGTTACAGCAGGATCGCTCAGCTATGCTGATCCATCCATCTCAAAATTATCCTGGATAATTTGCTTTCATTTCAGTGAGAATATATTAGACACGCAAAAATGACCAATGTACATTTTATTAGCGTTTGTCCAAGTCGCACTACAATTTCGTCCGATAACGTGTATCAACGTTATAAACTTCTTAAGTACATGTACCTATAAACCCGTCGCGGCATCGTCGGTCAATGTAAGCTGTGGAAACTGCATTGCTGCAATCTCGTGATCCTTAATACTTCAAAGTACATGTACAAGATAGACTTGATCAGCAAAGCTGACGTGAGTATCTACACACCGGAACATATAAGCACTGCGTATCTGTACACATCGTTATAATAATCAATGTGTCGTTCGCTCGAACTGGAGGCGTTCTCGTACTTGTACATGTATTGGACATCCCATCCAAGCCTAGCTTTGTCAACCACGTGCGCGTGCCCCTGCTATCGACAGCGCCGCTTTGAGCCACACACTCCGTAGAATCGAGACATGGCGATTATCATTGGTTTGACAGAGCTCTGCCGTCTACTAATCAATATATGGTAGTCTTAACACCTTCATTCATGTAGAATTTATCCTCGACATACAGTGTCCCATGCACACCATGTCTTGCCAGGCTTTGTAGTGTCCGACGTATGGTAACTTCGAAAAAAATATTTTTGAAACATTTTTTTATTCAATTTTACATCATCTAATACCCGTCTATTACAAACCCTATCAATTACCTAGGGATTACAAAACCCATATATACCTAAACTATATAAACCAATCCCCGTCCAATTCGATTAGCATGTGGTCCACATCTCGGTGTGCACCACATTCTAGTCCTAGCCCGACCCATCGTTCATTCGCCAAAACTCCGTCTATCGCGCAGAACAACCATGATGAAGCTGCCGACGGGTTACGGCTGTGAGACCACGAACGGCGATGACGCCTCAGGCAACGGGCAGGAGTCCGAAGACTGCGTCAACGGCGTGTTGCGTCCGGCATCGCAGAGTCAGCAGTACCACAACCTGCCGGTAGCGGTAGCCGTCCCCGTGACCGGCATCTCTTCACCCAGTCCCGACCGCACACGCGCCAGCTCCGCGCCCCGCCGAAAGACGGCACACAACTTCTCGTTCCGCTCGCTCATTGGCTCCAAGTTCATCCGCCTGGCCGACTACGCCGGCAAGCCGATCCTCATTGTGAACGTGGCGTCGCACTGCAACTCCACCACCAAAGCCTACGTGCAGCTGAACGACCTGGCCAAGCGCTTCCCCGAGCTTGAGATCATCGGCTGTCCGTGCAACCAGTTCGGCCACCAGGAGAACCTCAACGGAGACGAGATCTACCAGAGTCTGCGGCACATCCGTCCCGGGAAGGGCTTCGAACCGGTTTTCCAGCTCACGGAGAAGGTCGAGGTGAATGGCGCCAATGCCCACGCCCTGTTCAATTTCTTGCGGATTACGCTGCCTTACCCGTGCGATCGAACGCTGCTGGACGAAATGTCTACACCCAGCGGTGTGTTCTCGCACCCCATGCGTCTCATTTGGATGCCAGTCACGCGCGCAGATGTCAGCTGGAACTTTGAAAAGGTGCGGACGTTTCTACTTTGTGTAATTGTAGGTTGCTAACGTTCTGTGGTTTCTACTGATCTTGATATGTGCAGTTCCTGATCAGTCCCGACGGCACGCCGTATAAGCGCTACAGCCCCAAGCTCGACTTCACCGGCATGATCGAGGACATCAAGTTCTTGTGCAAGGTGGATGTGTCCAACGAGAAGCATCTATAAGACGGTAGTCGTTCAGACGACTGCATCGAACAGAACTGACTGAAGACTAAACGAACCTATAGTAACGCACTACGGATATGAAGCAGTCCGTAACGCAAGCCCAAGAAGAGGCAAAGCCAGATCTGTGTGTGGCAAGCTCGTTTCGAGCAAGTAGGCAGATAAGTAATAGCGTGAGATTTTGCAGTCAAACACCGAAGTGTCGTTGTCCTCCAAAACGTCCACATTAATCCGACTATTCTGGTGGTTGGTCGCAGAATTAAGCACGGAATTAGTTTTTCACCAATAACCGCACGACGACGAATTACCCTATTCTTCTACCGTCTTTTTATCCAATCGTCGCATCCAACCGATGCACTCAAATGTACTGGTTGGCATCACTTGCGACTTGACCGGCAACGTCTCCTGCTCTTCCTGCGCTTCCTGCTTCCGTGATCCAAGATGCAGCACGACGAAGTGATCTGGAGCGTCATCTCCAAGCAGTTCTGCTCCTTCAAGAGCAAGTACGTAGCCTCAATCCCCCGTTATCTATGCAAAACTAACGGTACTACTGTAGACTTCCAGGCACGGGCAACATGTTCTGCAGCAACCCGTACAACGTCACGGGACTCTGCAACCGCTCGGCGTGTCCGCTCGCTAACAGTCGATACGCCACTATCCGCGAGGAAGAAGGTGTGTGCTACCTGTACATGAAGACCATCGAGCGAGCCCACACGCCCAACCGCTTGTGGGAGCGTGTGAAGCTCAGCAAGAACTACACCAAGTCACTGGCTCAGATCGACGAGCAACTGCAGTTCTGGCCCAAGAAAATGGTGCACAAGAACAAGCAGAGACTCACTAAGATCCACCAGTACCTCATGCGTATGCGGAAATTGACGCTCAAGACGAAGCCCAAACTTGTGGTCATTAACAAGAAGATTGAGCGTCGTGAGAAGCGACGTGAGAAGAAGGCCATGGTGGCTGCCAAGCTCGACAATTCCATCGAGAAGGAGCTGCTCGAGCGGCTGCAGAAGGGAACCTACGGCGATATTTATAATTTCCCCGAGCGCGAGTTCTCCAAGGTGCTGGCTGACAATGGCAAGCGCCAGACCATGGAGGAGGAGAGTGAAGACGAAGAAGAGGTCGAATACGAGCTTGATGGTGATGAGGATGAAGATGATGAAGATGTCGGACAAGTCGAATATGTCGAGGACTTTGACGAGGACGAGAGCGATCTCGAGGACCTGGCCGATGAATTTGCAGTCAGTGATGACGGAGAGAGCGAGTCCGACAGTGAAGAGGAAGACGCACCGAAGTCGAAGAAACGCAAGGCACCCGCGCCCTCCAAGAGCAAGAAGCAGAAGAAGCCCAAGGGACCGTACGTCGAGATCGAATACGAACAGGAACAGGAGCCAGCTGCGGGCGAACTCAACTGGTAAATGTTACACTGGTCGTTCTGCGTGGTGTTGGTGGTATGCGCCGCTCATAACCTCGAGAAGAGGAGGGGAAATCGAAATAGACTATTGTGCATGTGGACTTTTATCTCCCTGTGTTCGTTCCGGTAAAACTAGTATTGGTGCTGTCGCGCACAAGTTGAATTCTTCAAAGAAGTTGGCTCTCTTCAATTTAATTATACGACCATCATCACCATGACAATGTTCATACTCAAGTACGTATTCATACATGTACAAGTAAACGCATTGTTTTGCTCTACTGCTGCGAGCACTCTGGTCGCTCTCTGGCTTTGGGGTCTTCCTGGCTTTCAGCTGCTATTGCATCCAACTCAGTTGTAGAGAGCAAGAAGCCTCCTGCTTTAGTAGCGCAATCTTTTTGCTTAGAGGTGATCTCGGTAGCATTCGCAGTCAACTTCACCTCCGATTCATTGGCGATACTGTCCCCATTTAGTGCTTTCACCGCCGCTGCGGCAGACGCATCGTAGGTGCCAGTGTCTCCCATCAAGTCATCCTTCTCAGGCAGCAACGTCGTTGATTCCAAATGCTTCCTTAGCTCACGGTTTTCGACGTGAAGCTCGAGGTTTTCCTTTTCCAGATACGAAACATTTCCACTCTTCTCTTTGCGTAATTTCACCAGTGCATTCTCGACTGACGCCAACTGTGACTCCAGCTTTTCCACGAGTTCCAACTTTTCCTTCACTAAAGCTTGCATCTCTTCAATCTCGTGTTCAGCTTTCTCGCGCTCATCATTCAGTGCCGCTCGCATCTCTGATCTGAGGTCTGCTGAGCGGTGTTTTTCAACACGTAAAGATTCACGTAGGTCTTCAACGTGCTCTTTGAGCTGCATCAGCTCATCATCATTGTGCTCCAGTAACGTTTGTTTTTTCTCTTGGTGACTTCCTTGGGTATGAGTCAAAGCCCGCTCCGCCTGAATTAAGTCCTTCTTCAACTCCTTCACCTTCACCTTCAAATCATGTCGATCTTGTTTCAGCTTGCGGAACATATCCAGAATATCCGTCGTCATTTTTACCTTTTCCAGCTTGTCGATACGAGCCTTTTGTTGCTCAATGAGTTTTTCCATGCTTTCCTTCGACGACTGAGCCTCCACAAGTTCATTGTGGTGCTGAACAACTTCCATCTGTGAAGCCTTCAACGAGTTCGCAGCGCTTTGTAATTCACGACGGCTTTGGGCCACATCATTCTCAGTCATCTCCAATTGGGCCTCCATCTCCTTTAGCTTAGCTTGGTAAGTAGATTGCTGCTTCTGCACCGCAGCATACTTTTGTGACATTTCATCGATTTCGTTTTGTAGACGTCCCTCAACATCCCCATGCTGGAATTCAAGAGCTGCATATTTTTCTCTTAGCAATCGGCGCTCGTCATCCAGCTCGTCGCATTTTGCTTGAAGCGCTTCCTGTCGACTCTGAACTTGATTCTGCCACGATTCCTGTTCCCCCATTTGACTTTCCAATTCCTCCTCCCTTGCTTTGGAGGAGTGCTTCAACTCATCGATCACAGAACGGAGCCGGATAATTTCACCGTCAGCATTCTTTTGATACTCCTCAAGTTCGACTTGTGCCCCGTGAAATTGCTGTTGAATGCTGTCCAACTGACACATCAAATCTTGTTGCTTCTCCTCCCACGCCGTTTTGGCTGCTTCTAGTTCGCGTTCGCTCGCTTCCTTTTGTGTCAATAACTCTGCACAGGATCGTTGTGCCTTCTCCAGCTCTTCAGCTTGTGACTCCATCTCACGACGGGAATCTTCAACACCATTTCGGAGAGCCGACAGTTGCTCATGAAGCTGTTTTTGCTCCGTGGTCAAACGCGTAATTTCAATCTCTGTCATCTCTTCTTTCTGGCTCCATGCTAAGTCCTTCTTCTGTAGCTCATCTCGTCCTTCAGCTAGTTGGTTCTCCAGTGTTGTTATCTTGGCTTGAAGCTCGGCCTGCAACCCTGATTGAGGTTCGTCTTGCATCGGTATACTCACCAAACTCATGGCAGTGGAGGACGTATTCAGCTGTTGCTTCAATGCCGAGATCTTCTCCTCTAACGCTACCTCTTTACCTTCAGCTGCAACAAGGCGCTGTTTGCTCTGAAGACGCATCTCGTGTTGTTCCTCCTCTGATCTCGCCAGGGCATCGGCCAATTTTGCCAATTCCTTATCCTTCTTCTCCCGAGTTAGAGCTGCGGAATCGAGCTCCGCTTCCAGTATTCTTATTTTCTCTGATAGATCTGCAATTGTAGCAGACCTATCCTTCGCCTCTTGACGCAACACAGATAGAGTTTCTTCGTATGACTGCACGTCAAGCTCGAGTTTTTCATGCTGTTTGGCCTCGCTTTCAAGACGCTGTTGTAGCTTTTCGATCTCGGTACTGCATTCAACACCAACCGTTGATACTGTATCACCATGTTGAATTTGTTCCGCAATCGCGGCATGGTCCGCTTGCAATGCAGTCAAAGTATTCTGGACATTTTCGACGGTTTGTTCAAGCTCCACATTGCTAACTTCCAGTGTTGCCTTAGCTGATTCAGCCTCTTTCAGTTGCATCTGCAGGGTTGAAATTGTTACTGAAGAAGTCGAGGCTACGTGCTCCATTTCTCGCAGTTTAACTTCCATTTCATCGATAGAAATCGCTAGCTTCATTCTTTCCTCAGATACTTCCATCAATTGGCACTCTACAGCCCGAAGCTCTTCCACACAATCATTGCGCTCACGCGACACATTCTCAAACTGTTCCTTGACTAGCTTGTAATCACCAGTAAGCACATCAAACTGGTGCTGAAGAGAACAACTGGGTGGATCAATATTCTGGCCAGCATCAGAAACGGATACTTCGGTATGGTCATCTTGCTTCTCCAAAGTAGCATCCGTACCAGCCTTGTTTAGCTGCTGAAGGTTGTCAAAATCGGTTTGTAGTTTGTTGTATGCTGCCTTCAGTTCATCATGCTCAGCAGAATCCTTTAGCAGTACATGTGGACACTCCTTTGTTTCTGCAAGCTCCAACTCAACAGCAGAAAGTTTTTCGGTAAGCTGCTTCACCTCCAAGCGCAGCTTTTGAGTCTCTGTGTCCACATCAAGGTTTTCATCTTTGGTCATACCTGTAGTGATGTCTGTTGCATCGGTCTTCACTGTCTCTGTTTCATTGGTACCAGTGACTTCTCCGGCACCGAGCTCCTGGATTTCAACTAGAAGCTTTTCCTTCTCGTTTGTAATGTCTTGGATGCTGTGCTGCAATTTTTCAACTTCTATGCTGTGTTTTGTTTGCATCTGCGAAATGGTCATAATCTTTGCATCTAGTTGTGCCTGAAGGACCTTTGCTTTGTGCTCCAATTCTATCAAGGTTTCACTCATCTCGAAACCTTGACGTTGTGAAGCATCAAGCTCCTCCCTGATTCGTTCATTCTCTGTCCGAAGCTCTTCCTTCTCCAAGGCTGTTTTCTCGTGATCACACTGCAGCTGCGCCAGCTCCTGCACGATTTCCTGAAGTTCTCCTGAAAGTTTTTTCACAACAGCGTTATCGCCTTGGTCTCCGGGAGCTACTTGTGTTTTCTGTTGCTCACCTTCCTGCAATTCGCAAATCTTGTGCTGCAAGAGAGTATTTTGCTTTTCCAAACGATTTACCTGTGTCTCCAATTCGGTATGGTTGTTCTCAGTTTCTTGAGATTTTAGCAAAGCGATCTCTTCGTCACGCTCTACTACTGTCAGCTGAAGAACGGTCATCGACGGCTTCATTTGTTCTACAAGACTCTCTAATTCATCTTTCTGACTGCGCAGGTTTACGTACTCTTCAGAATCTGGTTGTGGCAGTCCTGACTGCAGTGACTCAAGTGCGGATTCAAGCTCGCGCTTTTCCATGTTGAATCGTTGCCGAGATTCGTCTGACTCGAGTTTCTGTGTCTCCAGCTGAGAACGGAGCGCACTCAATTCTTCTGCTGCCATTTGCTGACAATTTGTTTTTTCCATCTCCAACTCCTGACAGTACTCCTCGGTAGAACGTAAGTCGATCGTATTTTCTTCAACAAGAGCTTCTGCTTTCGCGGTATTTTCTCCACAATTGCCGCTCATAGGATCGCTACTGGTACCCCCCGTGCTCAACCTTGAACGTAAATCTTTCACCTCTTGTTCCAGTACCATTTTTTCTTCGAAAGCAGTTTTCGACTGAACATTCGCCACAATCAAGCTTCTTATATCTGCTAACACTTCAAAAGCGCGGACGCGCTCAATGTCACCGAGCGATGGGCTTTTCTGGTTCGCAATCGTCTCCATAGTAGCGATAGGGTCCTCGCAATTTCCGTCTCGATAACTTTGAAACACTGCCGAAAAGAGATCGAGTACGTTTTTACTGCTAGCCTCGACACCCAGATTTGATTGTTTTGTCTTGGACAGATCAAACACAGGGTCGTCACGTTCTTTTTCCACAGTGTCACCGGTATCTTCGTACACGCTGAACAAAGTCTGAGGATTCACGTTTTCTTTCGCTGGTGAATGGCGCTTTCGGGGATAGCGGTTGGGCGATGACGAACCCAACGCCTTGATATTAGATGGAAAATCCCCCGGTCCCCACGTTTCCCTAGAGCGCTTACCACGTTGCTTCCGCTTTTTGCCCACGTTTTCCTTGGTGACCGAGGAACTCGAAAGGATTAGTCCCATGAGCCTCGCCATCTCTGCCTTGTTGTGATTCTTCTCACTGATTAGTGCTTCGTTCTCCGCTTTGAGTGCATTCAAAGCCTCAGAGTTAGCAAGTTTCTTCAATTCATGCACTTCGCGTTTAAGACGCCGGAGCTGCGTTTGATCATCCAGTACCTCATTCACCGTCGCCGTTGTCTTGATATCCTTTGCACGCGCTGCAAACTGCAATGTGCTTTTGGTTTCTTCGATGAATCTGTCGCTAGGGGTGACACAGCAAACGATGAGAGTGCGTGTGTTGCCACCGAGCGAGTTCTGCAGCAACCTGGTGAGTTTGCTGTCTCGGAACGGCGCATTCTGTCCTTTTCCTCCCGAACTTGCGAGTGAGTTAATGACACGTGAGAGCGTCAGCAACGATTTGTTAATATTGCCTGCTTCTCGTTGTCTAATTCCTTCCGCGCCTGTGTGTCTTAAGCTTTCTGATCCGGCCAGGTCCACTAGGTTCAAGCTGGCGACGAGTACAGCTCCATTCACGTCTTCCTCCGAGAGTCTTCTGGAGTCCGTCTTCTGCTTGCTCTCAATGACAATCCTAAAGACACTATGTGAGCGTGAGCTCTTCTCGTTCATAGCTGTTTGTCCTGTTGTCCTGTTCTGGTTTCCGGTCTGCAGCAACGTGACAATATCTTCATAATTGGTAATGATTTCCTCCTTAGATTCAACGTAGACACCTTTGCGCGGGTCTTCTCGGAGCTTGAGATTGGCGCCTTTCTCGCTGACATTGAGCAAGTCCTTGACCACTTCGTTGTAGATCTCCAGGAACGACACGCGCAGGAGAAAGTCCCTGTCCTCGCAGTTTTCAATATAGTTAAAGATGTCCTCCACTGCCAGTTGCAGTATGCCGGGATGACTGTTAGTACTCTCAGAGAACGGCATGTCGCTGTCTCCCTGCATTGTGAACGTCTTGCCGGAGCTAGTCTGGCCGTATGCAAACACAGTGCCGTTGATGCCACCCAGCGTCGAGTGCACGATGCGCCGCCCCACGCACTCGTAGATAGCGCGCGAGTCGCTGGCCGCGTCGAAGATCTGGTCGTACTGGAACACGTTGCCCTTGCCGGATAGCGGCGCGCCCGTCTCCGGGTCCGTGAGCGACACCACGTTGAGCTTGGGCACGCAGGCCAGCGCCGGCGCGTCGTTGGCCCGCGTCTCGCGCTCGTTCATTGGTCGTACGCGGATACATACAGCGATGTTCTCCGCCTCCGCCGGGACGTCCATAATGCGGAAGTGACAATCACTCTCACGTCGGGAACGCGGTAGATTTCAAAGTGACTTGGCGCGCTTTCTGTTTGAAATACCGGTTTTACTGGTTTGAAAACTTACGTGTTTGAACATTCAGTTTACTGGTTTGGACATTATGTACGGGTTTAGACACAACTTCAACATCAACATGATTCTAGCCGCGAAGAGTGCGCGTGCTTCCCTTGACCAATGCAGCAGCCTTCTCGGCGGCGCTGGTCACGCTGCCATCGGTTGGGTATGTCAGATGGGCCATGGTGTTGGCTCCATTGCCACACACCGGATCGCCTTCGTTGCAGAACTCGATCGCCTTCGACCCGTACGTCGAGCTGGCACTCTCGATCGTGTCACCTGAGAGTCTCAGCGGATTGCCAAACGTCACGACTGCCTTGATACGTTCCGACAAGGAGTCGGGAATGGTCTCTCCCGAACCGAGCGTCGTTTTGATTCCGATAGCGATGTCCGTGACACTGGCGCCTTGTGAGTATCCACCCAACACGAAGACTGTGTTCGGGCATTCTTTCGCGACAGAAACCACGTGGTTGGTCATGTCGGTAGCTCCAGGTCCAGCACTTGTTTGGTCCATGGAAGCGAGGTAGTTGACAGCGTAGGAGGAGACGCTCATACCGGAGAGATCGGAGGTGATGCCACTGACAAGTGGCTCCCCACAGATTCCAAGTCCAGCAGATTCACCGCTTCCGCGAGCGAAAACAACATGGACATCAGAGCACTCAGCATTGACGAGGTTGGCGGGATTGGAGAGAAGCAGGAGTAGAGATCCAAGAGTTGTCGTGAGCGGAGCGCTGAACTTCATTGCAGTTGTTGTAGAACGGGTGTGTTGTGGAATGGAAAAGGAAGAATGAGATTGTTGCGACTAGCAAAGTGCATTCTCTCAGCGAAGAATCGTCGTGTAGCACTGCTGGCTATTCGGTCCTGTTGGTGGGCCGAACGATCTTACAGATGGCTCATTCGAATGAAGCACGCGAAGATCCCCTCCACTAGAACAGTGTGAGCAGGGCGTGCCTCTCGAAATATGCTGGGTATCGATACAGTTTGCAGCGAATGCACGCATTGCTGGTCCAGCAAAAGCGTTGTAAACCAGAAATACGGCGTGATTGCGGTCATATGTGGTGCAGCTTTCAAGGTTTTCGGTATCTGGTCGTCGACCACTCCGTCATACTTACAGCAGCTGTAGTATCGGTAGGCACTGCCGATATATCATACGTTGGAAGAATGCGTGGCGAATCGATGCAAACCGTTGTTTTCCTGACCAACATGCTGTACACTAAAAGTACAAGAAGCTCAGGATGGCATATGATACTTGCAGCATATTTTCGCTGCAAAACGTAAAGATCAATAGATGGAAAACACCAGAGTTTCAAAAAGATAGTATAAAATGGCGGCTAATCGCATGACCAATAATTATTGGTCTGCATCTTACGGTCGTGCAGCAATTTGACATGCCGCCTCCCTCGAAATTCACAAATGGACATGAACAAATGTGTATCTCGCCACGCTGCACCATCCTGGAGACTCTGTCTTGCATCTGCTATTTTGCGTGGGCACAAGCCACGTTGTCTCTGTTCGAGACCCAAAGCTGTCAGCAAATTGCATATGTGAATCACTTCTGTTGATCCCCTGGTCAGCCGTCTAATACACTTGTTCATGTATCATTGAAGTCGGCAGGTGCTTTCTCATGGTGATCATCTTGTCACTTCAATGCCCTTGCAAATCCTGCGGCACCGATAAGATCACTTCGATTGCGGGCAGCGCACAGCTTGTTGGGTTTACGACAGTGGAGGATGGAGCGGATCTAGTTTCACGACGATGTAGTGGAGTACATGTATTCGAGCATCGGATCTACGGAAATACCTGAGGTTGATCATTCCTCAATTTCTCTCCTTCTAGTCAAGCGACTACAACCATCATGAAGTTCGCCTCATCTTGCACAGCAATCATTGGGTCTCTACTTCTTGTTGCCGATCCAACCAGCCTCGTTCAAGCCCAGCAGTGCTCCGACGTTCATATTGTCTTTGCTCGTGGAAGTGGTGAAATGGCTGGACTCGGCATTTGTGGTCAACCTCTCGTCAGTGGTATCACATCCAACCTCGGTGGCATGAGTGTCTCCTCATACGCTGTCAATTACCTTGCATCCATGGATCAAACGAGTGCGGGTCCTGGTGCGACCGACATGACCAACCACGTTACATCTGTAGCTCAACAATGTCCGAACACCGTTTTCATTCTTGGAGGATACTCTCAAGGCGCCAGTGTCACAGACATTGCGCTGGGGATTAAGACCATGCTTGGCACAGGTTCCTCCATCCCCGAGAATTTGGCCCCGCGCATTAAGGCGGTCGTGACGTTCGGTAACCCCCTCAAGCTCATGGGTCAGACAATCGAGAGCTCCAGCTCGATGTACGGACCGAAAGCGATCGAATTCTGTAACCAAGGCGACCCAGTATGTGGAAACGGCTTCAACACCATGGCCCATATGATGTATGCGACCGACGGTAGTGTTACGACTGCTGCTCAGAAGGCTGCTGCACTGGTGCAGGGCGGCTCCCGGAAGTTGCGCGCGTAAATTTGAGTAGGCATTCGTCGAAGATGGACGTCGTTATTGATGTGCGTTGTGAATAGAATGCTGTGTACATGTTCAAGCTTGTCATTCAATGCAATATGTCATTGCAAATTGATTCTCGAAATGCAAAACTTACAAACATAAAGGTCGGAGCACTTGGCAGTAATCGCGCTATGTCGAAGCTTCCAGTCTTTTTCACAAATGACTTTGCCCAAATATTCAAGCACAGATTTTGTCTCAGTGCATTTGTTTTCAGGCTATTTCACCGAAGTGCTGGGTTTACCACGTTTTGTTCCAGCAGCCCTGAGGGTTCTTACATCACTGCATATTATCATAGGTAGCAATAATATGGTTAGTCTGCTAAAAGAATGAGTTCAAACTTTCACATTCCACGCATACCTTATGATCTCGGACCTCGTGGCACCCTTCTTCTTGAACTCCAAAAAACAGCTTATCTCTTTAGCCAGCGTTCGGTATAATTTACGGTGTTCGACTCCTGCCTTTTTATCTTGTATAGCCAACCGCGCCACCACATTCACAACAGCTCGAACCTCCTTTTCATTTCGAGAGGTTTTGTCCGAGGTGTTTTTCTTCAACGCGTTTACGATTTGAGGAAGGCATTTTTTCATTCCATTCACCGTCATTGCTCCTACCCAAAGCTCCAACAAGCGAAGGCTAAGATGAGCTTGGCCATTCACAACACTGACGCCTCCATTGGTTTCTTTGTCGTGGCCTTGGATCAACGCCAGCAAGTCGTTGTTTAGCCTGGAAAAAATCGGCCAAATTAAATTAGTGCTATCAATCCATGTTAGTCCGATGTTGGCCACTTACTTCCTGTGGTCGGCATTCGTATCGTTATCTTCAGACTGCTGGTAGATAATTATTTCCATAGCTTCATGAAATCCACGAAATGGCTCCAAAGTTCGTCCTTGTTCAGCGCTCAAATGCGCCCAAAGTACCACGTACTCCAGAGCCTTGGTAATATCATTCTTCGTTAAACCAATCACAAGTTTTTCCAATTGAAAGAGAACGTTCGATAATTTCTGTTCCCGTTCTACCACAGACAATCCGGTGATCTGTTTCAACACTTTTTCCCGATTTCCTTGAGTCACTTTGACATCGCCGTTCCTGATCTTACCGATAGAAATATTCTTGACTGACGCAAGTTCCGTCGTTTCCTCCTCTATGTCTGCGATTGGTTCTCTCTGTTTTTCAGTCTTGAGAAGTTTTGGGCTGTCCTCGTTGACAGCATTGTCAGTTCTCTTCCGCTTCAAACTCAACCGACTGTCAGCAGAATCCTGCATTTCACTGTGTCCCCTTGATATCACAGCAAGAACTCGTTCCAGCTTTCTCTCGAGTTCCAGTTGCAGTTCTAAGGTGGCGTTTAACTCCTGTCTTAAAGTTACACTGCAGCCACCAGTCGATTCGTCGCTCAGCTTTTTGATGGCATCACAGACCTCCTTTAGCTTGGCAAATGCAGATGTAACATCATCTGTCGCACGGGTGATCGGCGATATCTCCTCCTTCAGCGCGCAGTTGTAGCTAACTTGTAGCTCGTCCACAGGAACCAACGTCACAATGCGCTCGTAGAATGCCCCCAAGTCAGGCGTCATTCTAACGACCACCAATAATTAACTGGTGAATTAATGTTTAATGGAACGTTTTATGTGATTTTAATTATCGTTTGAAACTTTAGGTCAGATGTTAGCATTTAAAAAATGCTAAAATCTATAGTTGAAAATGCGAAGTACAACTTGGTGAACTTGTGACAGAACTCAGTAATAATGCAAACATCTTGAGCTGCAGCGTGATCCACAGTGTACGAATTAATGTGACAGGTACAGGAGATTTCTGGTAGTCGTCCGGAATTCGCTCTTCGACCAAAAATGTGTGGGCCTGGTCCACCGAGAATATTCCCCTATCACCAGAAGCAATACTGCAGCCTCCGAGTAAGAAGTCAACTCTCGCTGGGCAGTGAATGTCTCCTCGAAGTCTGGCGTGTGTGCAGCACTGAAAGCTTCACGTTCACGCCGATACGCAGCAAACGTCATCTTGGTCAGGTGTTGGTCCTTGTTGGCACGTGAAAGTAGGTTAGTGACCAGTGTGGTGTTCACTGATGACGGATCCCCTCCACCCCACGAATCATCATGGACGAGTGAAGCATCATGCTCGACGTAGTTGTGCACCCCCAAATCTGCGAGAGAGAACTGAGATGGCAAAGTGCTCACCAGAAATTCCGCGAGGGAGTTGTCGAGGTTGTAGACGTTGCCGAGAGCTTTTTGAAGTACTTGTGGGGTCACTTCCTTACCATCACGTGGTAGAAGTCCGTGGTTTGCCAACACGTTGAGAGCTGGACATGGACTCCGATGGTACTTTGAGTCGCTGTCGTTGAATCCGGAGACCTGATTACCCCATGGACGGAAGTATGCGTGTTCACCATTGATGTCCAAGGGCTGTGGCTTGACCACTGCAGATTTGTTCATAGAGATGAAAATGTTCAGCACCACCGCGATCGGAAGCGATGCCAGCACGATGAACGCAGGGTTGACGACTGGTTTGGTCATGGTAGCGCAAAATCAACTGTGAACAGGACCACGACGAGGGCGAGAAGGTAATAACGTTGTTAAGAGAAAGGTGGGTTGAGGGAGCCCTTCGTCAAAGAGAATCATGACAATTAATATCATGGAGTACACATGCAGTGGATCATCTTCCAGTGGATATTGTCAACCTTCTCCCGGACTCCTTCTCAGCTCGAATTACGAGTTCTGCCAAGGCAAAAAGGACAACGTGTCGCTCTGATATGTTACTACACCCCACGACGCCGACATAAGCATAGCTCATGTAGCGAAAGATTCGAATGTTTGGATCAACTCTACACTACCTGGAATTTATTGAGACGCAAACAGATAATCCATGTTCTACACAAAATTTAACTCATGTCAAGTGCTTCAACTGAAGGCATTCGACGCTACCTTCACATACGCAACTTCCTCGAACTACCCTTCACCAAAGCAGCAGCTTTTTGAGCCCCAGTCTTGACACTGCCGTCGGACGCGTATGTGAGATGGGCCATCGTATTGAAGCCGTTTCCACACACCGGGTCACCAGTGTTGCAGAACTCGATCGCCTTCGATCCGTACGTCGAGCTAGCGCTCTTAATCGTTTGACCCATGAGCTTGAGCGGGTTGCCAAATGTCACGATCGCCTTGATACGTGACGCCAAAGTCTCCGGGATAGTGGAACCGGATCCGAGTGTCGTCTTGATTCCGATAGCGATATCCGTGACACTTGCACCTTGAGAATATCCACCCAACACGAAAACTGTGTTCGGACATTCTTTCGCGACAGAAACGACATGGTTGGTCATGTCGGTAGCACCAGGCCCAGCACTTGTTTGGTCCATGGAAGCGAGGTAGTTGACAGCATAAGAGGAGACACTCATACCGGAGAGATCGGAGGTGATGCCACTGACGAGAGGTTGGCCGCAAATGCCGAGTCCAGCCATTTCACCGCTTCCACGGGCAAAGACGACGTGGACATCAGTGCAGGCAGCGTTAACGAGATTGGTGGGGTTGGCGAGAAGCACGAATAGGGATCCAAGAATCGTCGTGAACGGGGTGGAGAGTTTCATTTTTGAGTTTCGTCGTTCTACTGTAGTCGCGGTTGATGCGTGTAGTGCAGTGGAAAATGAATTATGACGACTTTGATGACAAGCAGAGCTGGTCTATTCGAGGTTGATGAGGCTGCCGAATTCCACCGACCAGATTGCTAAATGTATTTTCCTGCGTTAACTCTGTAAATACCTGACACCATCAACTTTGTGGGGCGAGCTACGCTGCTTCCGTATAGCTTTGGCAAAAGATCGATAGTGCGTTCAAAGTATTCGGCCGATTGCGACGGCTCTATCTGCAGGATCGTGTTTCGTCAACGAAGTTTTATCCAAACGTTTCGACGTCCGCCTTCGATCACTGCTTGAAAAGTTCACGATCGTGCCGAAATCCTAGTGTCTAAGTGTGAGTAAGCATGTTGAAGGGAAACTATTTGCCCGTGATCATCAAGATGTGCAAGTCGTTGAAAACGTATCTCCTTATTTTTGAGCTCGAATCCGTGATAATGAACACCTAAAAAATGAAGTGGAGTAATAATTTTGTAGCGGAGAAACATATTCAAGTCATTTTGCGTTGAGCTACCAAATACCAAAAGATAAGTATCCCCCCAAAGACTCTAGCGTTGTAAAAACAAAGATGTTCGTGTTTTCTAGCAACCAAACGTATGCTAGAACGCGTGGTGATCCACGTGGCGTGCTCTTTCATGTGGTCGTATGGAGTGCTGCCCGTAAGCAAAGCTTCATATACTTGTTGCCTCACCGGGGTCCACATGCTTATCTCCTTGACAACTCTGATTTTCCCTGAACTCCATCGGTCACAGGTAAATTTGATCCCGCTTTTACGAGCATCAAATTTTTCTGGCTGCCAGCGGCTTGCCGAGCTCCTTCCTGGTGTTCGTGTACTACTCCATCACAAGTAGTTAGAACCAATTTCATTGCTTGCCCCGCCTCAATACTTGTGCATCTCAAGGGTGTACATTGACAACAGCAGATGCTTTTCTGGCAGGTTTGCTTCACTTCAACGATGGTACATCTACCAGCCCGATAAGATCGTAACTCTAGGCTGATTGCGGACAACAGCTATAATACCTGAGGGCCCACACGACCGGTTGTCTTTGGCCAAGTGAGACTTGAAATCCGTCATCCTCCGAACTTCCAGCATTCAACATTTTTCTCCATCCTGTTCAAGCCAATGAAGTTTTCTCCATCCTGCTCAATGATCTTCGGACCACTTCTGTTATTATTCATTGGTATTAGTACCATCAACGCTGAATGCTCGGATGTCCACGTTGTTTTCGCCCGCGGAAGCGGTGAAATGCAAGGACTCGGTATCTGTGGCCAGCCGTTGGTCAGCGGTATCACCTCCAACCTCGGTGGAATGAGCGTCTCCTCATACGCAGTCAACTATCTTGCGTCGTACGATCAAACGAGTGCTGGTCCAGGTGCGACTGACATGACCAACCACGTGGTGTCCGTCGCCCAAGAGTGTCCGAATACGGTCTTCGTTCTCGGTGGGTACTCTCAGGGTGGTAGTGTCACCGACATTGCAATCGGCATCAAGACTATGCTTGGCTCGGGACAGTCTATCCCAGAGAGTCTGGCACCACGCATCAAGGCGATCGTGACATTCGGCAATCCGCTTAAAATGATGGGGCAGACAATTGCGAGCTCCAGCTCGACGTATGGACCAAAGGCGATTGAGTTCTGCAATCAAGGCGATCCGGTGTGTGGAGCTGGTTTCAACATGATGGCGCATTTGATGTATTCTACGGACGGTAGTGTGACGACTGCTGCCCAAAAGGCTGCTGCATTGGTGCAGGGAGGAACTGCGAGAGCATTGCGCGGTTGAGCGCGAGCTTCTGATACTTCGCCAGAAATGATCGTGGAGAAGAGTCTACGGATAGTTGTCTGTGCTGTCTACTCAGTTAACGTTTACGTCGATGTGAAGACGTTCAATTCAATGTGTTTATCATAATGCTCCTTCTTTCGTTCGTATTCAAGTCACTTGTGCTCGAATAGCTTGAAGAGACCATCAACTACAGTGTTAGGTCTGTCAAAACCCAACTTTCTTCGACGTGTTTGCTGCCACTTTTGCTTCCAAAACGTTTTTGTTGTTCGTATACAGATTAAAAACGCATGGTAGTGAAGAAAACAACCAACATCAATGTTCTCACATGCATTTCGCTTACACAGATGTGGTCAACGACAAGCTCTACATTGTCCGATAAGATCGAAATCCAGGATTGATTGCGGACATCACGGTATTGTGCCTACCAGAGGATATTTACATGACCACTGCAACATAACAGAGCAAGCTCTAACTCGTGTCCCCATGAAAACCTCAAAAGCTCGTTCATTCTTCTTTTTACCACATCCTGCTCAAACTACATCGATCTCAAACTCCAACTCTTCCAGGGACCATGAAGCTGTCGTCTATCTACACAATGATCATAGGACCAATCCTACTATTGTTCGCTATCGTCAACGCACAATGCTCCGATGTGCACGTCGTCTTCGCTCGTGGTAGCGGCGAAATGCCAGGTCTTGGTATCTGCGGTCAACCTCTCGTGAGTGGCATCGCTTCCAACCTCCCTGGCATGAGTGTCTCGTCATATGCCGTGACCTATTTGGCAGCTTACGACCAAACAAGTGCCGGGCCAGGAGCCACTGACATGACGAACCACGTGGTGTCCGTCGCGCAAGCGTGCCCCAACACAGTTTTCGTGCTCGGTGGGTACTCGCAAGGTGCAAGTGTGACGGATATCTCCATTGGCATCAGAACAATGCTTGGAATGGGTTCTACTATTCCTGAGACTCTGGCACCCCGAATCAAGGCGATCGTGACGTTCGGGAACCCACTGAAGCTCATGGGCCAGACCATCTCAAGCGCCAGCTCGGTCTACGGGTCGAAGGCGATTGAGTTCTGCAACATGGGCGATCCAGTTTGTGCCGCTGGTTTCAACATGATGGCTCATCTTATGTACGCGACCGACGGTAGTGTGAGGACTGCGGCTCAAAAAGCTGCCGCGCTAGTACAGGGAGGAAATGCGAGAGCCTTGCGTGGTTGAGCATGAGTCCTAGTGTCGTGTCGGTAAAATTTAGTGCTGTCGTAGCGTGAAAATCTTTCCTGAAGATACTTTGACGTCGAAATACATGTACAACTGCTCCCAACAACTTATAATTCCTAATGCAATGCTGTCACCTCAACATCACCGGTTATATACTGCTCGGAAATAACGAATTTTGGTACAACGAACAAATTGAGGCATCATCAAGCGACAGGTTCACAGTATCGTGCAAATTTGTTACCTCTTCACGGGCTTTGTGCACACTGTCGTGCAGAATTTTATTGGCATAGTACAGTAGAACCTTCAAGGCCCTACATACAAGTAGTCCTTGAGAATTCTACGTACCATCGACGATGGTCCATCGTATATCCGGCTCTGCTTGTCGAGCGGTACACAGGTAAACGTTTTCCTAAGCTTACAGTCAACTTTCACATGTACCACCGGCTGGAGTACCTACGCGTTCGTTTTGCTAACGTGCTCTAACTTAGAGCCACTGCAACGCTAAGCTATTGCTGCTCAGAAAACAGCTGAAAGTTTCGTTCACTTCAACGTGGCACGAAGGCAAATCTTACCGTCACGATAGATCGTAAATCGAGGTTTGTTTCGACTGTACAAGTGCAACTCGACCTGTACAAACTAACAATTCCATTCACCGGCTAGTCTTTTGTCGCTGTCGACTATCGGACCGCGATGCATCCGGAGATCTTACCGTCGCCGAACAGGACAGCTCAAGTCTCACATGAACGACATACTTTTGCAGCTCCATTCCACAATTTTCTCCGTCTTGCTCCAGCCAAATCGAATAACCATGAAGGTCTCCTCACTCTGCACTATAATTTGTGGGCTGTTCTTCACCGACCTCACCAACCACGTCAATGCCCAATGTTCCGATGTGCACATCGTTTTCGCTCGTGGAAGTGGTGAAGCTCCGGGACTCGGAATCTGTGGTCAACCTCTTGTCAATGGTATCGCTGCCAACCTCCCTGGTATGAGTGTCTCCTCTTATGCAGTCAACTACCGTGCGTCATACGATCAAACGAGTGCTGGACCCGGAGCCACCGACATGACCAACCACGTTGTGTCCGTCGCCCAAGCGTGTCCGAACACAGTCTTCGTACTTGGCGGGTACTCTCAAGGTGCCAGTGTCACCGACATCTCCATTGGTATCAAGACAATTCTTGGTTCGGGTAAGACCATTCCGGAGTCGCTGGCACCGCGTATTAAGGCGATCGTGACATTCGGCAATCCACTTAAACTCTCGGGTCAGACGATCAAATCCTCCAGTTCAACCTACGGATCCAAAGCGATTGAGTTCTGCAATATGGGTGATCCGGTGTGCGCTGCTGGTTTCAACATGATGGCTCATTTGATGTACGCAAAGGATGGTAGTGTGACGACTGCTGCTAAGAATGCTGCTGCGTTGGTGAAGGCCAGAACACTGCGTGCTTAAGGAGTGAAAGTGTTAAGCGTGGAATTTTTCATGACAAACCTTGATCTTTAGACTCTACGCCGAAGGGCGGCGTACAATTAATTCAACACGAAAGTATCGTTCAAAAAGTGACCCTGTCCGTCCATCAGTAGGTAGACCAATCTCTCGTCTTCAGTTCATGTCGTAGTAGAGCTTACGAAATGACGCAGCTTGAACAGCAGCCTTCGCGTGAACGACTGTCTTGCTGCGACTGAGTCTCTGTTGCTGTACCTGCTGCAACAACTGGAATAGGCTTCAGGCAGTTAGCAACTTCCCCATCACGCCACAAATCGCTCGTGGCCACTGCCGGAAGTGTTGTTGGCTTCACGAGGCTCAGGCCATTGCATGCAGCTTCAGGTTCAGGAATCTATAATAGCAGCAGCGATTTTCATTAACAACGCTGAAGCAAGGACCAACCAACAGTTGTAATAGTAGACACATCCGCTTACCGGTTCGTAGTACACGCTGTCATTGCGGTGGGAGACAATGTCCAAATCTCGACTGATAATCTGTTTCGACCGAAGAAATACTGCCGATAGCAAGGTCACGCGCTCCTTTTCCTCTTTGTCTGCAGTCATCTTGTTCTCGTAGCTTTTCTCCAATGGCTCAACTCCTTCGAAGAGGGCTGCAGATTTTTTAAAGTTGGCCACAGCTTGCACGCAGTTTCGTGCATCTTCTGTCTGCATGCATGCCGCACCTTGAAAGTAGGTCGAAATGGCCTGGTAGTAGGGTCCCTTGTAAGCGCAATACAACCGGACACGTTCAGCTGTGGTTGATGTCGAGTAAGGCAGCAGTCTGGACGAAATCTTTTGACATTCTGATGGAGCAGTTAGCACAGCATAAGATCAATGAAGGTGAAGTTCCGCACCTTTGTATCTCGTTGAAATGTCCATTGATAGTTTGGCCATGAGAGTATAGTCCACGACCTCACGCGTCACGCCGCGCAGCACCACAAGTTCTTGTGCCTGAGCAAGTGCGATCCACGCTAGCAACTGTGGGAAGCGGCCATCTGCTAGATCCGGTACACGCTTGAGCATCGCGAGGTCCTCTACTGCGTCCGATGCAGTAGATTTATCTACATTATCATCTTTTCGCCCATTTGTGTCTGGAGCAGTTTTTTCCGGCGTCATTTGCTGAGCTTGACGCTGCTCGTCGCGCCACTTAGCCATCATGTCATCATCTGGAACAGCTCCCACTTCGTCAGTCTCTTCCTTCTCGACACTCGCTCCGAGGTCCGCAAACTCCGCACCAACAGATTGAGGAGTGACGTTCATCGACTCGAGACACGCCTCTAACACTCCAGCAGCGTGGAGCAGCAACTGGTACGCGAGTTTGAGTTGCGTCTCGTCGAGTTCCGACAGTCTCTGAGCCAGAATGGCGTCCACTTTATCTCGAGCGTCCGTCATCATGAAAATTCCTCCAGCCAGTAGCACATGTGCGTACTCCTGTCGTGCACTACGAGCGTACATAGTTTGACCTGTAAGTGCATCCTGCCACCGACAGAAATCGAGACACCCGCTGCAGTCGGTAGCCGTATCATTCTCGACCAATGGCTGACGCAGTGTAGCGCCTGGTGCGTCTGTTACAGGCCCTGATGTCTGGGATTCTCCATTGTGTTGAGAGTTCTGTGCCCCAACAGAGTCCGTGAATCCCTTGACAAGTGCCAGATACTGTGCCAGTTTCTTCGTGTAATTAGGGACATCATCAGGTGCCTGAAAGATGGAGGAAGTGGGGACATTTTCCAATTGCAACGCGGAGCGAGCGGCGCTGAGGTCGCTGGCGAGACGTTGCACACCGTCGAGTTTGGAGGAGACGCAGACTTTGCGCAATTCGGAGAGGAATTGCGGCTAGAAAGAAGAGGATATTAAAAATTAGGAGTGAGTTAGTGATAGCGCAGATGGAGACGCACCTTATTGCTACATTTACGACCGGGGCTGAGGGCGTGGCAGCATGGAGGAAGAACTTCTCGCTGCATCGTGGGGCTCTGATAACTGGCCTACCATCGTGCACAAGCGTTGAACTGGATTTTATGATATTATTGACCAATAAGGAGAGAAATCCCGCCAGAATTGCTAACTGGTCCATCTTTAGCGATGTCCTTCAAAGTATAAAGCCTTGAGGGCGTGGCAGCATGGAGGAAGAGCTTCTCGCTGCATCGTGGGGCTCTGATAACTGGCATACCATCGTGGACAAGCGTTGAACTGGATTTTCTGATATTATTGACCAATAAGGAGAGATAGCCCGTCAAAATTGCTAACTGGTCCATCTTTAGCGATGTCCTTCAAAGTATAAAGCCGCGGCTTTATAGCGGCTTTACCGATAATAAAGCCGATCGGTTATTCGGCTTTATCGCGGCTTTATTTTATAGAGCCGATATCGGCTTTATATTAGGGAATCCGCTAATTGCCTACCTATCCGGACACATCCAGATACCTTCTCGGCCTGACAAATTGATGCCTTCTTCGACGGGGCAGCCCGGTGCAGACTCATGGAGTCACCCTCACCAATGGTGAGTCACCATTCGGCAACATGTTGTAGAACATGACTACCTTCCGCTTTTGCGGCAACCTACCAGAGCGTGAGAAATTGTGTGTTGCGATCTTCGTGCAGGACATGGAAACGAGATGAAGTCCATGCTCGAACATGACTACCTTCCGCTTTTGCGGGAACCCACCAGAGCGTGAGAAATTGGGTGTTGCGATCTTCGTGCAGGACATGGAAACGAGATGAAGTCCATGCTCGCTCGGATAACCAACGCGCACAAGGCGAGACGCTCAACCCTCACGACCGAATGGAGACGAGCAGGTCAAGCGAGCATCGGCTGTGCTATCGCCTACGACGACGCATCCCCTTCACGTCTCGGAAGGCGACGCGTGCAATGAACGACATGCACAAAAAGCTCTCGAGCTGACTAGCGGTGAACTACAAGCAAGTCCTTCTCCCGTCCTTCCACACGTCGGAGATGGTGCTTCGCGTCTCGGAAGGCGACGCGCGCCGTGAATGACATGCACAAAAAGCTCTCGAGCTGACTGGCGGCGAACTACAAGCAAGCCCTTCTCCCGTCCTTCCACACGTCGGAGATGGTGCATCGATATTTCCTGGAGTCAGCAGCAGACGCTACCCCGGAGAACGCCGCCGTCCAGAAGAGGAAGATCCGGAGCCCGACCGCGAGGAATGACCGACCACATACGAAGACGCGGCAATTACTTGAAGCAACGTAAGATGTATGACGAGCAAATTCAAGCTGATGAATTTTCAGTGCGGTCGCCTAGTTCGCATACACCGTAATTTTAGACTGAATAATTTGTGTTTCCATATGAAGGAGATCTCAATACCATTTTTACCGAATGTTGTTCTCGGTGTCTACTCATGCTAGCACTTAGCAACAGGGTATTTCCTGGAGGCAGCAGCAGACGCTACACTGGAGAACGCCGCCGTCCAGAAGAGGAAGATCCAGAACCCGACCGCGAAGAATGACCGACCACATACGAAGATGCGGCAATTACTTGAAGCAACGTAAGATGTATGACGAGCAAGTTCAAGCTGATGAATTTTAAGTGCGGTCGCCTAGTTCGCATACACCGTAATTCTCGACTGAATAATTTGTGTCTCCATATGAAGGAAATCTCAATACCATTTTTGCCGAATGTTGTTCTCGGTGTCTACTCATGCTAGCACTTAGCAACAGGGTGCTAGTGCATTTCAAAGCGACAACTACTGTTCAATCCAGCCCCGATTAATACATTGTAATAATGAAGAATTTGAATCCTGTCCTGTGTACTGGTACACGCGATGCAGCATGCACTATACAAACTTGCAGCCTGTAACATATAGCGACCTGGTGCACACAGCGTATGAGTACATGTAGACATCAACTTGATTTTGCTGCTCAGTGGCAGTGCTATACAGCGCATCCCGTCCAAATTTTGTTTGAGTTCTCTGGTGTTATCCGTACACTGGTCAAGATGTAACATATAGAGACCTGGTGCACACAGTGTATGAGTACATGTAGACATCAACTTGATTTTGCTGCTCAGTGGTGGTGCTATACAGCGCATCCCGTCCAAATTTTGCTTGAGTTCTCTGGTGTTATCCGTACACTGGTCCAGATATTTTATGTTCTGGGCGACCATGAACATAAAATATCTTGACCAGTGTACGGATAACACCAGAGAACTCAAACAAAATTTGGCGACCATGCCAAAGATTTTTATGTTTTATTAGGGTGAAAACAAAGTTAGATATAAATTGTTTTTGCGGCAAGTTTTACTGCTCGAGGAGGATTCATCTATCAAGAATTATCGAGCTGGATTATCGAACTCGAAGCCTACAGTGCTAAGAACGTAGCATTCTTGTTGCAACTGATTCCTGATGCAACGGAAATGCTCATTTATATACGGGAGTATCACGTGTTAAAATTGTTGATGGACTCCTCTCTAACTTTCGCTTTCTTAGTGTTGACTTGCCCAAAGATATAGAGCTCACTTTCAAGCCGAGTTGTCGTGAGGGGAGTATCACGTGTTAAAATTGTAGACTCCTCTCTAATTTTCGCTTTCTTAGTGGTGACTTGCCCAAAGATATAGAGCTCACTTTCAAGCCGAGTTGTCGTG
>NBNE01000159.1:0-35969 GCA_002215365.1 Phytophthora megakarya
CTGAACGTCTTTGGTATCGTACCTGAACACCGAAAGAAAGACGCCACGAATTGCTTCCGCGATTGAATGTGTAACATCGAAAAAAACTCTTGGGACCTGAAATCTACGTAGAAGTCTCCAGCAGCTCTTCAAGTACACTATCGCATGTTGCGTTACTCATTCACCTACTGAACTCGATAAGTCGCATGTGGACATGAGGCACTCCACCAAAATCAGGAGTTCATTTCGAGGATCAAGATCGGCATTAATACGTCGTTGCGTGCTCCAACTTCAGTGCGATAGTGGGGTATGCAACGCCCGTGTCAGCCTCAAAACTGCAGGTGATCTCGAACTAACTGCCGTCAGGGGACAGACTCTTCTCAACCGTTATTACTGAATTCGCCACTTCCACCCCAACGTGCTTCGTGATCCAATGCCTGACTTTCGGGTGCATTCCACGATTCGAGGTGGCGCATCCGAATCAATGAGCAGCAGATACTCGCATCGCTCTCATGGAAGAAAAACTGCTACTAGTACCAGTGTGGAGAATAGACGAGTGGTGCGTCAGGCCATGGTATGTGCTGGGAGTCTCCGTGTCCGCTCGTGCAAGTTGCTCTGGAAGCCGGTAGTATTGCAGTTGATTGTCACCACAACCACGAGCTTAGGGGAAGATGAAGCGCACTTTGATGATTGTGATGACGACTCTAGCGATTCGGACGACGACGATATCAACAAGTTGACCACTATGGCTCGACCGAACAAATCGCACCATTACTCGCTAGTTTTTTGTCATCGGTCCTTCATGGGTCATGCACGTCGAGAAAGGATCGATCTGGATAATACCCGAGACCCGGTTGAGTTTGTTTGGGGCGAAGATGGTCTGTTGAGCACTCGGTTCGAATTCAGCATTGTGTATGGAAAAGTGGGGACATCGGGCCGACGTCGCACCCTCACTTGTCGTGCTAGAGATGCCAAAGAATACTTACAGTGGACAGATGCTTTACGCATGGTCATGGAATACCAAACAAAACACAAAGGTGCCAAGGTGAACCGACTAACACACGCAAACACGTTAGCGTCGTCGAAGGCATCGTCAAACCCCCGTGGATCCATGGGATCGTTCTTCGACGCGGAAGTTGTCGAGGAACAACAGCAACTGCTCGAACAAGACGCCGCTAGGAAGAGATCAGCACCAACTTCTCCTACCGCTGCAACTGCAGCCAAAGCTATCGCGCCTCCGGATGCTACCATCGCTAAGGCATCAGCACTCAAACCTGTTCCAGCCGACATCGCTGCAGAGTATGAAGTAGATCGAAGACGACGAGTAAGCGTTGTTGTCAAGCCCACACCACGACCAGCAGGGACTCGTCTGCAGCGACGAAAGCCTTCTGCAGACACAGGCAAGCCAAACACAGCTCCTTTGCGGCGCAGCAGTACTTCCAGAAAAGCGAAACCACTGCCACCATTCAACAAGCCTTTCAACACAAGGGGGTCGAAGCGAAGTCGACGACGGATGTCAATATCCGAACCAGAAGAGAAACGTCCTCGAGTACCCAGTTCGGTTCCCGTGCTGGGAGCTGTACCAATGCTACAGTCTCCATCATCCATCTCCGAGTCTCCGCTCGACTTCGTTGATAGCAACCGCTCAGTCGACAGCCGTACGACTGAGTTCGTGAACTCTCTCGTGAAGATTGCAGCCGTAGTATCTGCTAGGCAGCGACAGAAGCTGCTTCAGCACCACCGCAAGGAATCTCGTCATACGTCGAGCTACAAACTTCCGTTAATGTCACGCAGCTCCGAAGATCCGTGCCTCAAGTCGTGTCGTAGTTCTCGTCTCAACTTCGACATGTGCGACTTCGAAGACGTGTTATCTTCTCGTTCCAATAGAAGAACGACACATACCAAGTCCTGGAATGCGTACCTTAAAGCTATGGAGTGCGAATTATAATGTAGCCATGTTAACGTATCTTCCACTTCAACTTGGACCAACATTCTGTTATGTATCGTACACCATAATATGTCGCACACATAGTTTTTCAGTTTTGCGTAATGAAGGTGAACGTGTACGTAGCGGCCGAAGGTGACGCCTCTGCCCGTCGAATCTGCTGGTATACAGGCACGTCGGACGCTCAAGTGGAGAGAGCAATACGTATACAACTGAAGCTACCTCGAGGCACTGAGTTTTTACTGCGAGACGCGGACGGAGACGTGGTTCCTGCATCATCTGCACTCCCGAATGGCCAGCATTATACTATTGTAGTGCATGAAGACGCAGAAATGCAGGATATTGCGTCAACAAGCACCGCAATCAATGCAAGTATTACGAAACCGATCACGTCTACCAGCAATGATGAGTCGTCGATGATGACGCAAGAACAAGCGACGTCAACTCCAAGTCCCAAGCGGAGAAGACTTGAAAGCGAGGAAGTTGTTGACAATGTGGCAACAGCTCCAGCGGTTGATCCAATGCCTACTGTGGCCACACCGACAAGATCTGAAGCTGTGGAATCTCGGCCAATTGGCACTATCATCGCTCAGTTCGTGGACACGTTCACTCGCCCAATTGCCAATGACGACAACGTGAGCTTCATCCCTAACACAGGACGCTTTGGGCTGTATGAACTCTACTGCCAATTAGTGCAAGATAAAAAGTGTCATCCGAAACGCGAGGATGTGTTCTACAAGATGACATCGATGCATGGCAAAGTGGATCGACAACGGGTGAATCGATACTACCAATGCACTGAGGAGAATGGGGATGGAAAGCAGTTTGTACAATGCAAACCACAGGGCAAAGGAGTGTTGATTCGAAGATATCGAAAGGTGGGAACTGTGGAGGAGCTGGAGGACGTCGTGAGGACAGCTCCGTTTATCTCGTGGCTAGGACTGGACGCGAAAGAGGTGGTGCCTAAATACGAGCGCTTTGTGAACGGCTTCGTGCCTATTGCCAAAGGGGAATACCGAGCGCAAAGCACCTGGGTTCAGCCAAGTACTGATGCAATTCAACAAGCATTGCGAGCGTAAGTGTTGCAAGGTTTCGATTGTGTAGTTTGATAAGTCCTTGCGGGTGTTTGTGTCTTCTCTACAATTCATCCTTCTCGTCAGTAGACTTCGCCTCTTCGGTCTCCTTCTCCGTCTCGACCTCAGACTCAGTCTTCTCGCTATCAGCATCCTTGGACGAAGTCTCTTCCTCGGCCTTGGATCCATCCTTCTCAGTGTCGTTCTTGTCGGTCTTCACCGGCTGCGGCTTGGGTCGCTTCGCAAGCACGGCGACGAACTTCTTGACACCCTGTACCTTTTTGGCAACGTCCGCTGATGTCACGACGGGCTTCTCGTGCTTGGGAGCAGCCTTCTGAGACGCCTCCGACTCCGTCAACCATGCCTCGAGCTCGTCAAGTTTCTCAATCACATCACTGCGTTCCTCATCCGTAATTTGCGGCTTACTCGTGCTCCACTCGTTCATGAGCTCGCGCGTGCTGAAGGCGTACTCCTGAGCAGTGTTGATAGCGATAGGTAGCTCCTTCACTTCGGCCACGCGGAAGAGGATGGCGCTGAGATCTGAGTTCAAAGAATCCATCTTCTTCTTGTATTCAACAGCTTCCACCTTGTTCCTGAGCAGTGTTGATAGCAATAGGCAGCTCCTTCACTTCGGTCACACGGAAGAGGATGGCGCTGAGATCCGAGTTCAAAGAATCCATCTTCTTCTTGTATTCAACAGCTTCCACCTTGTCGCCATCGTCGTATAGCCATTCCTCCGTCTCCTCTAGCTTCGCTTGCAACGATACGACTTGCTCAGGCACCGTTACCTCCTTAATTTCGCTCTCCTGAGCAGACAGCGCATCATGAGCCTTGTAGATGAAAGTTTCGAGGCTGTTCTTAGCCTCCAGGTTAGCACGACGCCTATTGTCAGCGTTCTCCATCTCGTTCAGCATGCGCATAGATTCCTTCTTGATCGCCTCGCTCATGGGTAGCACGCTCATACTCTCCTCAGGCTTAACCGTCTCATAAGCACGCACCACAATCAGCTTCTCACGATGAGTCTTCGTCTGCTTCTCCATTCTAGTCTCCGGCTTCTCTTCCTCCTCAGCCTCAGCCTCATCACCAGCCTCACTGCTGTCAGTGCTTTTATCATCGTCCTTCTTGGATTTCTTGCTCTTCTTTTCCTTCTTCACAACCACTTCGACCTCAACCTCCTCTTCCAGCGTAGCCTCAGCCTTGGCAATCTGAGCAATACCGTTGCTGTCCAGCTCGAAGGAAAGTGTAACCTTGGGCTCACCAAGATTCTTTTCAGCCATGCGGGCAGCAAACTTCTCGACGCCCGTGATGTTGAATTTGGCAATCTGCACGCTCACACCAGCAGGTAGCATTGACGGCTTGTCATATCTGAAAGTGCAGGACACGTCGTTCGAGTGCGTAAAGGCTACAGACTTGCGCAGACCAAGGCGGTGCGATTCCGTGAACAACGACGCACGCTTCATCCACTGCTTCGTCTCCGTCTCGTCATCGTTGTTATCCTCGGGCTCAGTGGAAGTCAAGTCCACCAGACGCACACCAACCGGGTAAGAAGCAATGTCGGTCATTCCCACCTGACGCACACGGAACGAGTTGCTAAGGTTGGCAGCACGGAACGCAGCGCCAAGAGCCATAGCCTCGTCACCGTTGAGGTGCACACCCAGATCCTTTCCGTCAAAGAACTCCGTAAGCTGCTGCTGGATCTTAGGCATACGGACACCGCCACCAATGAGCTCGATCTCGTCAATGTCAGCAACAGTCAGCCCAGCCTTCTCCAGAGCCGCCTCCACAGGCTTCAGCGTGCGGTCATACAAGTCCGCCGAAAGCTCCTCCAGCTTGGAGCGGGTCATGGACGTGAAGAAATCAATGTCGTTGTACAAACTCTGCATGACCACAGGGATCTCCTCGTTGGCCGACAGCACTGTCTTGGTCTTCTTAGCCTGTGCTCGGATCTTGGCCATCGGGCGGGGCACCTTGCGGATATCTTCACCGATCTTTTCGCTAAACTCCTTAGCCAAGTGTTCAGCCAAGCGAAGGTCAAACTTGGCACCACCTAGAGACTCATCCCAAGCATTGCTGATCGTCTGGAAGGTCGAGATGGTCTTGTTTTTCTTGAATCCGTCCGGCACCACCTGACTCGAGAACTCTGCGATACTCACCTGCAATGAGGTGGATCCCATGTTGTAAAACAGAATCTTCTTAGGCTTGTCCTCGGGGTCGTAGCTTGCGTGCACCGCCAATTGCAATGCAGCTGCAGTGTTCTCATTAATCAGCGAGAGCACTCGCACTCCCGAGATCTCAGCTGCATCCAGCATGGCTTGACGTTGAGCCTGAGAGAAGAAGGCCGGCACTGTCAGCACCCAGTCCTTCACAGCCGCTTCCGCAAAGGTGTCTGTGATCTGACGCGCGTGGGCGAAGACCATAGCCACTAGCTCCTCAGCATGGAAGGTGTGGGTCTTGCCGTGCTTGAGCGAGATGGTGCCGCCACGTGTGGCGTTCTGCACCAGCTCGTAGGGGAAATGCTCCTCGTCCAGCAGCGCCGAGACCTGCGGATCGCTCAGCGTCGAGCCCAGAAGACGGCGGATCTGCGCGTACGCCGTCTGCGGCCTGCGCACGCCCACAGTGGCGGCGTCTGCGCCGTAGAGGCGCTCATCGCCGTCGAAGGCCACCATCGTCTCGGTCTTGCGCTTGCTGTGCACGTTCGTGACGATCTCGAAGGGCGTGCCGGGCTTGACGAGCGCCACCTTGAAGAACTCGCCGCCAAAGTCCACGCCGGCCACGATGGCTTCGACCATGGAGGCGGCGAGGAGCCCTGCGCCTAGTAACGAGAGCAACAGCAGCCTTACCGTCTTCTTCGAAGGGCGTGCCGGGCTTGACGAGCGCCACCTTGAAGAACTCACCGCCAAAGTCCACGCCGGCCACGATGGCTTCGACCATGGAGGCGGCTAGGAGCCCTGCGCCTAGTAACGAGAGCAACAGCAGCCTTACCGTCTTCATCGTATACACGCAAGAGTGATGGTCTCTTCTTCCTAGCAGAATGCGGAATGATCGCCAAAAGGCAACAATCGCTACGAACGACACGTGGACGTCACTGGGTATAGTGAACGCAAGTGAAAAGAGTTTCGACCAATCAAAGAGAGGTATCTTTCATTTACGGTATGCTGACGTGGCGAAATGGCTACATTGGTGTCACTGCAACTTGCTGTTCAGCAATGCATCCAGGACGGAAGCTTGTGCGTGGAGTTCCATGTTGTGGAGCGAACGTACGCGACGTATTTCTTGCTGCAATTGATGAAGTTGTTCTTGGAGTTGCGGACATTCATTGCAGACTTGAGCTTGTGGCTCGTTCGGTTTGATTGAATTGATACAGTGGCAACACTCCTCTTGATTCTCTTCGTCGCTGCTGTCGGTTAAAGGCAACAATAATTCGATGGGAATCTGATGTTCTAGTCGCCGACGGGTTTGTATCGCTGGTCGCTTCAGACGCTTCTCTTCGTGAAGACTGCGAAGTCTGCTTTTGCAGGCGGCTAAGTCGTTACGAAGAGTGGCTTCGGTGCGGTGTGCCTTGCGTAATAGAGATTCAAGAGTACGCATCTCAGGTACATGTCGCTGGATAGCGTCCTTAGCGGAGGACAGTTCTTGCTTGCAGAGTTTTAATTGCTCCTCCACTTTTGAAGCTGTGGTTTCCGCTGTTCGTCGCTTTGTGATAGCTTTCTCCACTCTGTCTTTCGCTTCACGTAGTTCTTTTCTCTCGGAGGATTTAAACTGAGCTTGCAGCTTGTTTTTGTCATGTTCAAAGCGCTGTAATGCAGTCGTTAATCGGTTCTTCCAGTCCAGTTTTTCTTGTGCGGTTGTTGTCTTTAGCTCGTTCATTTCAGCTTCCAATTTGTTTGCTTTCTCAGTTTGCTGCTGCAACGCCACCACTTTGCGCTTTAATTGTTGTTGACTTTCTCGTAATTTTTGATTCAACTTGTTAGTTTGGGTCTCAAGGAATAGATTTCGTGTCTGGAAAACGTGTGATCGCGCTTTCAATTGTGTTAAAATCGATTGAGTTTGCACAGATTGCGCTTGTGTTTCATCAGCCAGTGATGTCTCCACAAGTAGTTCCGCTTGCAACCGGGGTAATTTGGCAGCGTATAATTCATTCTCGGTCTTAAGTTTAGCCATTTCAGCGTTGGAACGCTGTAGATCCGCTGTCACCACCGAGAGTTGATTCTTCAAACGAGTATTCCGCTCTGACAACATTTTATTGTCAGTCTCGACCATCGACAGTTGCAGTTTGTGCGTTCGAGTTGAATTTGCCAGTTCGTTGCGAGTTGCATCAAGTTGGGTCTGGAGGACCGCTAGACGTGAAGCGAAATTGTTACCAATAATTTCTGTTCGTCGTCTTCGACTTTGTTTATGGAGTTTTTGAGTCTTAGTCGAAACATTTGATATTGGGGCAACTTTGGCATTTTCAGATACTGGAACTGAAGAGGGAATATCCTTTTCATAAATCACAGGAAACAACGATTCGACCGTATACACTGGAACCTGTGGAGTATTTTTTTGGGGAGAAGACTTAAAGGCTTCTGTGTGCTCCATCTCGGTATTTGCATCCATGATGTTTGATTCTGCAACAAGTGATGTTGGTTTGGTGGATAAAAGTTCAAAATCAGGGCTTTCTGTGTCTGATGGAGTTATGTTGGTGTGCTTTGACTGTATCAGAGAATTGGATTCTTCAGGTTCTTTCTTGTTATTCAGTGACGCGGTCGATGTCCGTATTGTCTCCATAAGCTGGAAGTCGTCATTGAGAATTCCCTCGTAAACAATTTTAGGGTTGACGTCGCCGTGTTTCTCATGAGCATCTTGTTCGTCTTGCTGTTCGTTTATACCAGATAATTGATGGCTTTCGGTTTGTGGTATGCTCACTGACGATTGATTCATCGCGACGACCTCTCTACTAGCTTCTTGTAATTCGTCTTCACTCCTCGGTTGGTCAACATTGTGTTCAATTTCGCCGTGATCTCCACTTTTCGTTGTATTGTCATCGTTGTGGGACTCTCTCTCATCAATGGTATGAATTTGATGTGTTAGTGGGCTCGAAACAATGTCGTGGATGTCGTCACTATGACCATTCTCACATTCCGAATTTTCAAACTCTTCTCTCTCTGTAATTTCTTCGGCTGGTTGATGAGGCGATCTAACGTCGTACACAGAGTCTATGGATAGAGAGGGGAAGTTGAGCGAATGGCCAACTTCACTTCTGTTATCTTCAGAGTCGCTGTAAAACAGGTCGGCAACGTCATCTTCGCTTAAAGCTCGTTCATCATCACTCATTTCCAGCGGCACAGTTGATGTCTAATTAGTTGGAAATTGAAATGCAGGTCAATGCGCTTATCAATAGCCGAGCATTTATCGTAACGAAAACCCAGCACATTCGCATGAATATTTCGATTTGTCAAGAACCCCAAAATGGTCATGTGGCTGAGTTCACAAATTTTCTCTGAAAACTGTATTATCTCCCTCAGAATATCATTATCTCCGTCACAAACATGAAATTCCATTTCAGTACTCGAACTATGCTATTACTTGTGGAAATAAAGGTGGCCCTACTTCCATGGAAAGTGAAAGGATTCAATTATTTTCCAAGAGAGTTAAGATCACTTTGAAGAATACCAAAACGCTGATGAGCGGTCTAGAAGGATTACTTGAGAGATCAAGAAAACGTAAGATCCATCATAATTTTTATTGTCACCACGATAAATCCGATAGGTCGATGGTATCCGAATCTGTAGAACTCACATAAAATTGTTCCGGTGCTTTTTTGCCCATCGTTGGTATACAATGGTTCCAAATTTCTTTCGGATCGCATTAATCTGTTTGATCACAGGAAGCTTGGAGAACTTGGGGAGATTGGGAAACAGGCCAAACAATTGTCCAAAACTTGGAGTAGTAGCACCAATTCGTTCCTCACTGACGATATTCGCACCGATTTTCTCATCACCAACCTTGAGATAGCGACGGCCGACATTAGTGATATCGCGGTTAGTCTTGGATTCCAGATTCTGGCTTTGAACAACGGTTTTAGCTGTCGTGACTGTGTTGCAGCATGAGATGAAGGTGATTAACACCAGCACTAGGAACTGTTTCAATTGCATGACTGGCTTAGCATGCGGTGACTGGTCTTGAACGAAAATTGCGGAATGCTGTGAATTGCAATCTCTTTTGTCGTAGACCATAGGTTGCATCCAGTGCAGCGTCAAGACAGGAACCAGAATAAGATGGTGTTGGGAAAGTGAAGAAACGATCTTCAATAAGAAGTGAATCTCAAAGTTATAGTCGATTTGACAGTCATCCACCCCAAATTTATCATGTTTCGGTATGCCAGGGAATTGTACATGCTCTACTATCTTTAATATATAATGTAATACTGCACGCTGCTTAAATGGGTTGGATACTACGGTGAAATTCTGAGGTGATGTCCTAGTGCTGGTCGGGATGGACACATGGTCGCAATGACGGTCAATGACAACCAAAACACTGGGAATCGCTCCATTGCACATAAGTTTACGGGATGGTTTTTATGATGAACCGGACAGAAAACCATCAAATTAACGGTGATGTGAGCCATCCCGTAAGCATTTCAAAACCTGCACAACATTTAAGCTGCTCGTCCATCAAGCCAGATCCACTGACTTCCTCGTCTTCCATATCGAAATGATCTACGAAGTCTTGCCATAGTGTTTTTGGCTGCATTGGCTACTGGTGTTACTGCGACGTTGGATCACGACAAGATTGGACCCATTCCTCAGCCTGAGCCGGTTGCTGTCTCCGAAAAATCGTTGTCAAGTATAAACCACAACTTTCTATTCAGCCTGGTCCCTGCGTCTCATTCCCTGCTATCAACGCTGCAGGTGAGGATATGAGCGGGCTCAAAGGGACTAATAGAAACGACGCATACACCAATGTTCCTTTGGGTTCGCAAGTCTACAGTCGAGCTGGGTGGTATAAGAACGCCTGGGCTATGATGTACGCTTGATACTTTCCAAAGGGCTTTTGGACATTGTTTCCTTCGAGACGCCATGACTGGAAGAGTGTCGTTGTGTGGATTGATAATCCCCTCCATGGCCATGTCCGACTCTAAATACTTTACGTGAAGTGCTCGGCGACAATTATTTTGGCTCTCGAATAGTATCACCGCATGATAGTTGGTGGTTCGAGCACATATTATGTAGGATCAACTCACGGACGCGTCTCGTGCAGCTCTAAAATTTAGAAAATTTAGAACTTTGGAAGTGCCGAGGTCCTATTTAATGATGAACATTATGAGGAGCTCCTACAGAACGTGTTGCCATGGTAAAATCAGGATATTTTGGCTTTTGTTATTTTGGTGCGACGATTTCTCTCGAGTTCCAAAAGAATTGTGTCGAATTTTGTTTGCTGATTCTTGGATGCTACACCCGATACTAGCTTTCTTCGCAATCCGTTGACAAAGTGGAAGGGCGTGTCAATTTTCTAAAATCGGTAGCTAGCATTAATTTCACCCGTAATGTGAAATCTTGCCGCCGCTCACATATTAAACTTCGTTAGCTAGTGTCGATGTAACACGCGCCTACATTTGGGTTACTGTTAGTTTGACAATAGATTTTAGGGGTATTCCCTAAAATCCCCGATCTTAAAAGTCTTTATTTTCTAAAACATGTTCTACACCAACTACAACTACATGTAAACACACTGTCACCAATGACCAGCTTCTTCGTCGCTTTCGCATTTGCTTCTTTAGCAGCAAGAATCTCCTATGTGCTTCTCATGAGTCCAAATTCTTTTTTGTGCTGATGGTGCATTCCTTAAATTTGAAAGCTCCAAATCTGCATTTAGTTCTGAATATCGATTGATACGTTCTGAAAACATTATTTTAATATTTTTTAATTTAAACAAATAGTATATCCCCGATGGTGCACCCTAAAAAAGAATGTCGTCCCAAATAAAACACGAGAAACTTACACTAATTGGATCCGATGTCGCAGCAGAGCCGCAGCGAAGATGGCTCAGTAGGTGTTTTGTAGGAAACGGTAATGTTGTTAGTTGTGCTCGACTTGATGTAAATCGGAAAGTGAATGGTATTGAAATGATAGACTTGGTCCTGGTTCACGACGTCTTCCTAGAGTGCTCTCCTAGCTTTCGCTTACTACTGTCGCTACATCTAGCCTCCTCTATCGCCAAATACACTTGTATCGATGCATTTTGAGTCTCAATTTCAAATGGGCTGCAGTATAGGATGTGGTGGTAGTATGGTAGCCACCATCAACTGCAATGATGGGGTCCTCGATCACGCTGCCGATCTCGTACGGTGCAACCCGATAGACTGACCGTCAACAATGGCAACCTCAATATTTTTTCTTTGATACTTATTGGATTTACTTCTTTATTTCCATCCTGGATACACATAAAGTACTAGTAACATGGTCAAATTCAGTTAGTATTTTTTAGAATCTTAAGCTTGTTTTTAATGTTTTCTATTTTAATATATATGTTATTTTAATACCACTATTAAAATAGCGCTATTTTAAATAGTACCGGGGCCAATTGTTGGCTACCAGTGGTAGGCATCATAAAGATCATTGCTAGTAACACAGTATCCAGATAGATTTAATCAAGATTCACTGTCATTTAAGAAATCGGGTTATTCTCCTTATAACTTGAGATTCTCGGATATAGGATTTTGAATGCGGCATAGAATTGATGCTTCATTCTCTATTGCACCTACGTCGATAAGGCGAAATGCGCAAGGTTGGGATCAGCGGGTAGTTTATCCGTTTCTTTCGCTTTCTTCACCATATCGACCATCTGTGGACGTTTTTTAAGCAACTTGATCGCGTCGTCGTACGAGACCTGTGGATATGTACCTGTTAGTTCCCGATTAATATTCACAAGTATTCTGGAAAGTGGCCACATACCCATAGGCGATAGCGCACACTCTCGGCCCAGTCGTCATACACATTGCTGGCTTGCATCTTGTAGGCGTGGTAGGTGTACGCTTTTTCTCCTTCTTGGTGCTTGAATTTGCCAAGATTGTGTAGCAGTTTTGCATTAACCTGAAAAGACAGCAATTAGGAATATGATAATTGACAAATGAACAATGAGGGCAACGTACTCCTCCTTCTTCAACAACCTCGCGCAACGCTGCATTCTCGATGCCCTCACCCTTATCCCAGCCTCCCTTCGGCAGAAGCCAGTCGTTCTTGTTCGGGTTCGAGCTTGAAATGAGGAGAACCTGGCCGCCAGCATCATCGGCAGACCGAGAGACTACAGCAGATGACATCAATCGACTGCCATCTATACCAAATAGCTGGTTTGCGCGCCCCACATGGGATTCCAGATACTGCTTAGGGGCGATTTTGATATCGGCTTTGGGCGCAATTTTCCTACGCATTCCATCGCCAGTGCTCTTGGAATAAGTTGCAACGTCTTTCAGCCTCATTTGCTCAACTTTTTGGATCTGGTGCAGCGTCGATTCACTCAATCCCTTAGGATACTTAGCCATATTTTTCGTTAGCGTTACAAATTCGTCCGCTGTCAACGACGCCTTCAATGCTGCGGTGTTTAAGAGTGTCGAATGCTTGAATTTTCCCATCACATCGTCGAACTTTTTGATTATATCATCCACCTTATCGGCAACAGTTCTCTCTTCGACGGAACGGGGTTCAGCCAAATTGCTGAAGTCATACTGGCGCAGAGATCGCTTGACTTGCTTATGAACAGCAGATAATGCACGTGTCGAGCGCTCTGCATCCAGATCAGTTTTTGCGATTCCGGTGTTTTGTGTAGCGGTGGTGATCGACGCGACTGAGACGAGGGCGATCAGAGCCACAACGGATAACGCACGCATAGTTGTTTGGTGAGCAACAGGCGTCTTGGAGTCCCAGGCAAGATTGCGAAGTGAGAGACTCAACTGATAGAACTCGTCCAAGACATTGGTTGGTGATATGAGCTAGATTACTTAAAGCAGGGATGATGTGCCCTCGGATTTGTTTCGTGGCGTTGAAGAAACTTCAGTAATACGTACGCACTGAAGATCCTTTGATGATTCGACAATTATTGGTATGTACAGTACTGTGCTGTACCAACTTGGTACATATACAGCGATTGCGAGACGATCACAGCTAATCATAACGGAGAGTACTAAGTTCAGTAAGAGCCCTGGGAAGCTCTGTAGGCTTTGATAGTGTGGTTGTTATCATCTGGCTCGTCACAATTTTTGTGTATCGTGAGCAGTGATATCTTGCCAAGTAGAAAGGAATAGTTTCCACAGAGCGAAACCTGTGTGATCGTCAGCGGCAGTTGACGAACTCACCAAATGCTTTTAGATGAACATTGAATCCAGACTCAATACGGTACTTCTATCTGCACTGCTGTCCTGTTTATTCCTCGATTAACATCCAGTTCGTCATACGCGTAGTAAGTGTCACTTACTAAGTGAATTCAGCGGGTGTCTCATTAACCACATGTTAGAATGGACGACATTCTTATCGTAAGATAATATGATAAGATACCAAGTACAGTGTACGACATTAATTATATAGTTTAAATAGTATAAATACATGTATAAACAACGTCGCCTTTCGCGAATAAACGAATGGAAAAAGTAAAATTGGTACGAGAACATAGTTTTTGTACTTAACGCAATCTAGGTGGCCATGGGATTGGGATCCAATTGGGGGATCGACGAATTTGACTCCTCTAATGATACAGTACACATGTGCCGGTATAGCAGCCAGGTGATGCTGCTAAGGAGGTTAGGGCTCACAATAAGTGTCTACAATTGGAGTGCGCTGCTGGACCAGCATAACCACTAGGAGCAGGTGGCTATGGCCCATAGCCACCTGCAAATTAGGATTTTTCCGAATTTCCTGATAACTCCTCAATTAGGAAGGATTTCATCTCTTGGATAAACGCATATAAAGCTGTTTACATATCGTACTCCCTGTTGCAGTGATATCTAGATCGGTCACCTCGAGATATTGCTTGGATTGCAACATTAGTTTGCATTGTGCACCTATTTTCTACCATCCCGAACCTCTCTTCCTTGGTTCAAAGGCTGAGGAGCATAGCCTGCAAGCTCAGCGCCAAGCTCATTTATCTGAGACACAGACGTAGTAAAGAATCTGAAGATGTTCGCCAGAAGATGATACACCTTTCACGAGTTGAATGCGTTATACCGGTGCCGTACGTAACGTTTAATAATACCAGAAACGGGATATTCTTCAATGTCTTTTCAAATTGGTCACGACACGGATTATGTTTTATTGGCAAGAAGCTCTCTGCATTTTAGTTCTCTAACCACCAACGATCTAGAACAAGTCTATTCTTTGGTGATGTCCCAGCATTCCTACGTTTTCGTTTCCTGCACAAATGTTGAACATACAAGTCAGGCTTACCAGGCATCTTGCGTGCGTGCCCTTCGCTGGTGACGGGTTACTTGCAGATGCCTGCATTCGCAATGCTATCATTTTAATCATCCTCACAGTTAGAAAGCATAAGTGTCTTCTTGCCCTACTACAATGAAATACCATGGCAAGTTGGCTGCGAGTGGAATTCGAGAGCTAGCACGTAGTGCCTTCTGTTCGAGATGTAATCTCACGGAGACATCCAAATACTCCATTTCCGGTGTTGTTCACAAGTACAGAATTTGCAGTCTTCAAGCCAAATAAGGCTTTCTGGTGGCTCTTTTGAAGAAGAGAATTCATTAGCGGCATCTTAAACAGGAAATGCATGTAAGGTTGTTGAAAACTCTTGATGACTGCAATATCGTAGTGATCTTCAGTGTTTCATGTCCGAAAAAGTAGGAAATCCAGCGACGTTAGAATTAGGAAATGTGGTCTTTTTATATTTTAATTCCTAATTTGCAGATGCCTGGCTATGGGTGTTTGGATTTTTTGCAAGAAATGTTCAATGGAGCAAATCCAATCCTGTAGGCGATAGGCGATGCGTTACAAGCAAGGATCCAAGAAAATTTTCGCAATACCGGTACTACTCAAACCAATGAACACTCGAGCAAGTTGTGAAATCCAATGTGGAAACAGTTACTAAGTGTATCCGAACCTCAGATTCAGAGATTTTAGAATTATAGTTTGTTTACAAGTATTCAAATAATACATTTGACAAATATTGGCGTAATACTTCGAAGTATTAACGTGTGGAGGATCTTGATACTGCTATAAAATGACTTTTTCTGTCGACGTATCGGGTTGTCTTTTCGGTCATTTTAGTGATCGGTATACTGAAACGCTAACAAGAACTCGCAATTATACAATGCTGACTAGTCCATACCGATACAAAACTTGGTCTGATCGCCACAGACCAGAAAGTGACACTGAAGTATGTAATGATTGGATCCATGACCCTATTCTCTGTATTTTATTCCAGAGTTGTAACGATGGTCTCATCGGAGGTCTGGCTGTGTTGCTTGTAACTCAATACACCTTCTAGCTGCATTACAATACACCTTCAGGCGCCACATTCGATCAGTCAAATAACATGCCATAGTCTTGCCACGATGCTCATAGTCCTACATGACATTTATTAGTTTACGACGGTATCCTACACTACTGCCTACATTTTTGCATCGACGTGATGATTTTTATGAGCTCTCGAGGTTCGTTTGCCAGCAAAACAGCAATACTTCCTACGTATGCAAATATCAACGAATCATTCATAAAGCCCATAAAATTTATTTGATGCCTAGTACTAACCTCTCGAGAGTCGGGGACAGCTTAGTGAACTACCGAAACAACCGTGCTAGTCTGAAAGTCGTAGGTGAATATATAATATTTCGAAGTACTTTCATGTAAACTCGTGTAATTGAGTTGCACGCACCGTCAACTTTCAACGTGGAGTATTTCGGCCGCTTGAGGCCATTGTCCGCGAGGATAATATAAACACCAAATCCAGAGTTTCCCTGTGCTAGCACGGCTTTGTTATCGAATAACATCATTTGTTATTCGAAGTTTTAAGGTGGAGTCCATGCTGGCGCAAGTTGTGGGTCACGAATTATACATGTATCTGTGCGCCACGAATTCACTACAGCACAAAGTTACAGGATAATTCGCAGTTAGAAGAACTGTCGTTGGGCGTAGTTCGGATGACATCGAGTGACATTCATGCAATATTTCCTTCTTTCCAAAGATGGATTCCATCAAGTAACATTCACATAACAGTGTATACGATATATATCTTATAATGATGCTGCCCCCTGTGTCGCTTACTGTGCAGATCAATGAGTCACCCACCAAGAAGCGTCCGTTGTCGCTCACTCGTCTGTTCGACGAGGTAACTCACATAGAAAGTAGCGTAGAGGTCGACCTTCGTTCCGTTTTCCTTTCGTGCCTGCAGTTGGTTCTACAATCTACAAGGTTTAAAGGGAGACATTACGCTCAATGATGGCGGTAGATTGGAAGTCATATATTGCGTTGGTTAATAAAGCACAACAGACGTATCTTCTCGTTTCCTGGGTAGTACCGCTCTACGCTTTTTCAACCTTAAAAGCATTCACTCCAGATTTGGCGGAATGATCTAAATCTCCTCCTGCTGCACTCCAACAAGAACTTCGCTTTCAGAAATTTTCGGCCCAAACTCTTCAACCAGCAGTATATTTCTCTTTAATATTTTGTTGGAGCATTAATGTGTTTTCCAATAAAATTTAAATATATACTGGTAACAAATGGTACACCCTAATTATTTCATAAATATAATTACTACTGCGTGTATTATAATTTTTGCCTAACAAGAATGCCGAACTGCGGTCATTCCCCCCGGCCACCTGACCGGGCCCCAATACTTTCATGTTTAGTTTCCACGTGAACTCCATTGCAACGAACATCGCCATTTACATACCTTGTCACACAAACCTTATTCTAAATCTAGAAATATAAAGACAAGCATTCTACAGTACACGGTATATTACCGTCACTCTTGTCGTGTAGTACAAAGTACCACGGATACGCTTCTTCCGACATCCCGGGAAGGTAGCGATACCATAGTCTCCTACGAAGTACATTCAATCACAGTTCCGCAAAGCAAAGCATTCACTTACTTAAAGTAAATCACCAGAGTTGTACTACTAGTATATATATATATTCAATCACTGCTCAGACTTAAGAAGTTTCTATGAGTCTGTCTGTACACTACTCGCGTATATCAAGTCATTCACGCTCATGGAAACGACCCGTGGCGTCGAATTGCGTCGAACATACGTTGCAGCGAGTTAACTCGCTTGTAGGCTTCATAAGCTTCGCGGAAGCCGTCACCATAGACTGGAGAGATGTCGTTCTTGAGCTGGTGCATGTAAAACTTTCGAAGTCGACCCTCGTACGTGCGTTTCTTAGACCCTTTGCGTTCCATCATGTGTTTGTACTTGAGAAAAAGGTAGCTCATCAGTTGGCAAATACCCTCTTCAATCTGATTTAAACAAACACAGCGTTAGTTTATTAACAACGAACAATAAATTGCCAGTCAGGTCCATCATACCTTGGGAGGAATATGATCAGGGAAATTGTCACTGAGTTTAATGAACGCGTGGGTGGCTTCGTGTGCTAGCACTGAAGCCGTAAGATCGTACGGAAGTCCATGCAAGATCAAGATTGCGTTCACTGAGCGGGTCTGTTCAACATCAAATTCGTTAATATATGAACCACCAGCTATACTGTACATGAAACATTGTAAATTACTAACCTTTTCGATGGACGCCACTCGAGGAACTGCGTGCTTGCCATTGCGAACCATATGCTGAACTTGGGACACTTCTGAGAGGCAAAGACCTCTCGTTACGTGGCCTTTCACAGGTTTGTTACCATTCATCAGCGTTTTCGATTTCTTGTTTGCGTTACAATGCTCATTAAGAACAGGAGACTCCACCAGATAGACTGGGATCTACGAGCATTAAACCACAATACAAGTACGAAAGTCAGAATTGTTCTCAGATGGGAATGATACTCGGAAGAACGAACCTCGGGTAGGTTGATACCGATGTCTTGCATGTATGCCCACACCTCTTTGACGACTCCCTGGGCCTACAAGATGGCATTAATATACTGAACAACATAAGCTGATCCATCTCACACAACAGTACCTCGTTTGAATCGAGCACCAGGTAGTTGCAGCAATCGTGGCAAATCTTGCGTCCATCGCTGAGGCTGTGGAACTCCCGCCCTGGAACAGTTGGCTAACCATGCAAAATATTCGTATCACAAATCTGTGCGCAAGTTTAAAACTAATGGTAATTTGTACGCACCTCGACACGCTGGCAACTGCAGCACCGATCACGGTTTTCATGTTCGGCACAATATTTCTGATCCCCGAAAGGCATCACCTGGATAACAACAATGCACAGTGAGGTGTTGTTCACGTTATCATAACATACAGATACTCTACAGTACCTTCCAAGAAATCTTCTGTGTGCCGGGCTGGTAGGGGATGAAATCTTCGCACACATCGCATCTGTAGTTGACATATCAGTATCCGATACATGCAGTGATACTCCACCAGCAGACGTCACTTACCGTGGGTTGTAGAGTTGTTTGTAGCATTCATGATGGTAATACTCTCCATCTTTGATCTGGAACTTGTTGGTTGCAAACTTTCCATGGCACGCAGCACAACGGAAGCAGTCAGGGTGGTACGCCTTGCCATCCACATTGACACGTTGGCCAAACTTGATCTCTTTCTTGCATCCCGGACATTTCATGATCCGGATCGCATTACAAGCAGTACAAGTCGGAGCTGCGTCGTTCGCATTGAAGAACGTGCACGTGGGGCAGTTCCAACCTTTACCCTTAGTAGAGGTGTTAGTGTTGGTCTTGGGTTTGATATTGGCATTGGCGCTGCGGTTCTCCTTCACGGGAGTCGTTCTCGTCGTGGTTTTTGTGATGGTCTTGGGCTTGGGCGCACACTCAGGATGGTAGTTGCCTCCGTTGACCACTTGGAAGCGACTGGGCAGCGGCTTCTTGCAGCCAGCGCAGCAGAAACAGTCGGGGTGATACGTCTTGCCGTTCACGTGGAGACGTTTGCCATATCTGGAAGAGAAAATGAGCAAATAGAGCAAATAGAGAGAAATAAAGAAGGAAGAAGACGCACTTGATTTCGCCCTTGCACGTGGGACACTTGAGCACGCGGATGGCGTTGCAGGCGCCGCAATTAGCTGCCGAGTCGTTGGCGTTGAGGAACGTACACTGTACACAACTCCACCCCATACTTAAAGATTTTCCACTTCGACTTGAGCTGCAGCGCGCAAATTCGGAACTGGCTGATTTTGATGTGGCTGAAGGCTGAGACTCAGATCTGAGCCCAACTGCCTTTTTTGCCAAAGATCAGTTGACTTTTAGAAACCGACACGATTAGGACAAGTGGACAAGCAGCAAATGGTGGGTGTTGCTATAGCTATAGACCTCGAGGATGGAAGAGAATGGACATATGAAGAGAACTAACGAGAATTTATCTTTGTGTATGGCCGTAGAGCTCCTCCGACGCTGCTAAGAACGCCACCAACGCGGCAGCCAACGCGGCTGGCGGCCCTACAGACTCGCAGGACCTCACGGTTTTCGTGCGTGCCTATGCGAAATATTAGATCTTGTTCTTGTAATTTTATCTAATGATTCTAATGATTCTAATGATTCTGCTGACTCAGGTGCAAAGTCTCCTGGAGCAAATGGTGCGTTGTGTCATCTCCACATGAGTTGCAACTCCTCATTTCTAATGGTTCCGATGATTTGGCAGCAATCGCGGTTTGCGCAGATGTCGGACGCGATCATCGGAAGAAATATCCTCTGCAACTTTTAGATCTTTGTATCTTTTAGAAATCTTTTGCATGTGAATGTGTTGGGTTTCCTTGACTGCTTCGGTGTGCGATTTTGCTGCTGATGGACATGCACTTGATGAAATGGGCTCGCGCATCGATGAGCTGGAGAAATCTATTGGGGACCTCATGGAACAGGTAGAAGTATATTTACGAAGTATTTAGGAGTGGAGATGTCTGATTGTTGGTTGTTTCCGCAGACGACCGAAGATGGCAATGACAAGAATCAGGAGCCGACAAACGAAGCATCTGCAGCGAAGGACAAGGTTGAGAGCGTTTAAAGGAACTCGATGAATCTTTTTCTCTTCACAGTGACCGACAAGATCCAAGCAAATACCACCAACTCATTTGAAATTGCTCTGCATTGTGATTTCTCGTTGCAAACAGTAAATTACTTGTCGGCATCTTCCTACATGTGTCCATCTAATAGAGAAAACCAAAACGAAAAGCAGCAAAATACTAAGGCCACTGAGGACACTTGCCGTCTAAAGGTCGCTCGTCATCCGTCCGGCTCAGGAACAGACTGACAAACAGACTCGCATCGCTTAATCAAACGCGCTTAGTCCTTCTTGTCCTTGAACTCAGCGTCGTGCACGTTCTCGTCCTTGTTGTCCTCGCTGGCGCCCTCACCCTGCTGAGCCTTGTACACAGCCTCGCCGATCTTCATCGACATCTTCTGCACCTCCTCCAGGGCAGCCTTAATCTCCTCAGCGTTCTCACCCTCCGACTTGGTTCGCAGGTCAGCAAGGGCAGTCTTCACGTTCTCGAGCGTCTCAGCGTCAATCTTGTCCTCGTGCTCCTTCAGGGTCTTCTCCGTCGTGTACAGCGTCGAGTCGGCCTCGTTCTTGGCCTCGATGAGCTCCTTGCGCTGCTGGTCAGCGGCGGCGTTGGCCTCAGCGTCAGCAACCATCTTCTCGATCTCAGCCTCCGACAGACCGCCGCTCGACTGGATCACAATGTTCTGCTCCTTGCCCGTGGCCTTGTCGCGGGCACCGACATTCACGATTCCGTTAGCGTCAATGTCGAAGCTCACCTCAATCTGAGGCACGCCACGCGGGGCAGGCGGGATGCCCACCAGGTCGAAGTTGCCCAGCAGCTTGTTGTCTGCAGCCATCTCACGTTCTCCCTGCAGCACCTTGATGCCCACCTGCGTCTGCGAGTCAGCAGCCGTCGAGAACACCTGCGACTTCTTGGTCGGGATCGTGGTGTTACGCGGGATGAGCTTGGTGAAGACACCACCCAGGGTCTCAATACCCAGGGACAGAGGGGTCACATCCAGCAGCAGAATGTCCTTCACGTCACCGCGCAGCACACCACCCTGGATAGCAGCGCCCATGGCCACCACCTCATCGGGGTTCACACCCTTCGAGGGCTTCTTGCCGAAGAACTCCTCCACGGTCGTCTGCACCTTGGGCATACGCGACATACCACCGACCAAAATGACCTCGTTGATGTCGCTCTTGTCCAGACCAGCGTCCTTAACGCACTTCTTGCAGGGTCCCATGGTGCGCTCAATGAGCTTGCCAACGAGCTTCTCGAAGGTAGCACGGGTAATCTTCATGTTCAAGTGCTTGGGGCCAGAAGCGTCAGCCGTGATGAAGGGCAGACTGATGTCGGTCTGGGCCAGACCGTCGAGCTCACGCTTGGCCTTCTCAGCAGCCTCACGGAGACGCTGCATGGCGAGGTTGTCGCCCGACAGGTCGATGCTGGTCTCCTTCTTGAACTCGTCCACAAGGTAACGCAGGAGCTCCTCGTCGAAGTCCTCACCACCGAGGAGCGTGTCACCGTTGGTGGACTTGACCTCAAACACACCGCCAGAGATCTCGAGGATCGACACATCGAAGGTGCCGCCACCCAGGTCAAAGACAGCAATGACCTTGCCGTCCGCCTTGTCCATGCCGTAGGCCAGCGCAGCAGCCGTGGGCTCGTTGATGATACGGAGCACGTCCAGACCGGCGATCTTACCGGCGTCCTTGGTGGCCTGACGCTGCGAGTCGTTGAAGTAGGCGGGCACGGTGACGACCGCCTGCGTCACGGGCTTGCCGAGGAAGCCGTCGGCCGTCTCCTTCATCTTGGTGAGCACCATGGATCCAATCTGCGAGGGCGAGTACTTGGTGCCCTTGGCCTCCACCCACGCGTCCTTGCCGTTGTTGCCCTTGACGATCTTGTACGACACGACCTTGGACACCTCCTGCGTCTCCTTGTCCTCGAACTTGCGGCCGATGAGACGCTTGACAGCGTAGAAAGTGTTCTCGGGGTTGGTCACGGCCTGACGCTTGGCGGGCATGCCCACGAGGCGCTCGTCACCGTCCAGAATGGCCACAACAGACGGCGTCGTGCGCGCGCCCTCCGAGTTCTCGATCACACGCGCCGTCTTGCCCTCCATGACGGCTACGCACGAGTTGGTCGTGCCCAGATCGATACCGATGACCTCAGTGCCGGCGGCGGCCGAGAACATGCGCTTGGCGGCCACAGGGGCCGGGGTGCGAGCAGCGAGACGCAACATGGAGAAGCTTGGATCTGTGGGGAAATGCGCAAATTTGCGATTGAAGGCCCTCGTGAGCCACTCGCTGGGCCACACGTACTTGAGTTTGGGACCAGGTTTACTGTGTCCAGGTGTGATGTAGAAGATGATGAGGAAATGCGACAGGAAAGGAAAAGCAGAAGACAGAGGTTGCTTGTATCAATATTTGTATATAAAAGCATGTTGGATGATAGGTTATGAATTTTCAGGAATATTTGATTTGTTGGATAATGGTAAGCCGTACCTTTTCTTGTGGACGGTCTGTCCGATCTCGTTGGAGACATCATCGAATTCCGTCCGCCTTCGAGAATCGGCAGAGGACGCTGGCACATAACAACATGGTGGAGTACTGAAGACAAGTGTAATGCTGCGTGTATAGTTGTATGATGCAAGTTGAGTGCATCCTACAATTTCGCTGGCCCATTTTGTTTTAACTTTTTGGATCCTTCCAGAACGTCAATGCGTTAAGAATGATGGTCAATTCGCACTTAAGCGACGTTGACCGCGTAACTCGCTGTAAACAAGCATCAGAGGCTCAGGAGGACGAATCGTCGACGATGGTGTCGCTGTTTGGCAAGAAGAAGGAGGGCAGGACGCTGCGTCCGCGCGTGCGACGGGCAACTCCGCTCATGGACGTGGGCCTAGCTGTTATGCTGGGCGCCGTAACTGGCGTGTACATCTTCAAAGACACGATGCAGCGCTGGCAGATCTCCGAGGGTGAATACGTGGCCACTGAGGTCAGCAAGGCGACGCAAGCAGCTCAGAACGCTCAAGCTGGAACGACACAGGACACTTCAAGGAGTTAGTGATGCTGGTAGCAATGGAGCAATGGAAAGCAGAGGCTGTGAACGCTGGAGATACCAATGGATTTGTTATTGCATGCTCAAGTGATCGCATTTAGCTGATCCAGCTGCAGAAGAACAAGCTATAAGTGCGGAGTATATAGATTGCAGTTACGATACGTGGTGCGCAAACTCCATGTCAACATACGCAGCTATCGGCATTCCGGTGATTCGGTCAAGGTGATGCGCTTCCAGCCTCTGATTAGCATGGTGTGTGCACCTCAATAAATGTGCGCCACTCGTGTTAGTGTTTTAACCGTTTTGCAGTTTTAACCTGTTTTAAAACAAATAATGTTTTCAACCAATGAAAACGTCTCCTCGTTAACATTCTGCAATAAGGTGGAGTGGAGCAGTATGAGCGACGTCGCGCAGATCTTGGGGCTTGCGGGGCCCAAGTCCGGCGCGAATGGGGCTGCAGCGAGCGATCTGGACCAGCTGAAGCCATCGGGTGCGCCGCCGACGTCGCGAGGCAAGCAGAGCGGCGGTAGCAGCAAGCAGAAGAAGCTCACAGGCATGCAGCGCGAAGTGCTGGAGCTTCTGGAGAGCAACCACCGCGCCAGCCACGCGCTGTATCAAGGATTTGGCAAGACGAGTCTCAAGCAGAAGTGGCAGGAGCGGCGGAAGTCGCCAGCCGTCAAGTGGATCCGCAAGTCGTTCAGGAATCCCGCGCGGTCGTCGCTCGCTGGCGAAAGCGGAGAGGAAGGACTGACGCTTTCTCATTGGGGGAAGGCGCACATGGAGCAGCCCGACTACGTGTTTGCCAGGTTTAATGTCAAGAGCGAGACGACCAGCTACTCGGACGAGGAGTACGAGGCAGTTCTAGCACACCATGAGGACCCAATGATGAAGTGGAGCAAGCAGGAGACGGATCTATTGCTGAAGTTGTGTCAACGCTTCGATTTGAGGTGAATTAAGCTTTTGTTGTGGTGAATATTGCTTGGGATCTGATAAATATGTTGTTGTTGGCAGATGGATCGTGGTCTCAGACAAGTACAATTCAAACCCCATTGCTAAAGGAGCACCGCGCTCTATGGAGGATATCAAGTACCGCTATTATGAAGTGACGCGACTACTAGCAGAATACAAAGACAAGAAAGCCAGAGGTGAGCTGGAGAAGAAAGCTCAAACGGTTATTCCTGCTACACCTCTTATTGAGGTTGCTGTGGGTGGAGCGGCTACTCCACTTGCAACTCCTGCTTCGAGTACACCGTCAACGCCAAATGCATCAACTTCGTCAGATCACTACAAGTTTAACATCGCGTATGAAAACCAGCGCAAGAAGCAACTTGATCTCATGTTCTCACGGACTGCTGAAGAAGAGAACGAGATCCGTCGTCTGAACGATGAGTTGCGTGGGGTGGAGCAACAACTGAAGAAGGTGGCGGTGAGAACGGATTCCAAGAGGAAGAAGGAACTTGCAGACGTGCCCTACGAAATCAAGCGCACGCTGCCCACAGGTGTTATTCTGCGGAGTTCGTTGCTGGCGCTTCCTCAGCAGAAACATGCATTGAGCGCGAAGCTGCAGAAGAAGTTGCAGCTTCTGTTAGATGAAATGGGTGTGCCTGCGCGTCCTATGCCTACGAAGCCAGTTTGTGAAACATTCGACAAGTTGCGTCAAGACTCTGTGGGGCTACTATCTTTGAGGAAGCATCTGAAGAGTAAACAAAACGAGGTTCAGTCGCTACGTGACCGCTATCACGCGCTCACTGGCGCGGAGTACAAGCCGATCACGACCCCTGTAACCATGTCCGGTAAGTCTCACCTCATATTTGCTTTATTCGTTTATTTCTTGCTGACTATCTACGATCTTAGAACGACCAGGTGATGTAGCACTGGGTGGCGGCACATCTGGTGCTTCATCGGGGAACCTCACGCAGAATACAATTAGCAAGGGTAAGTTCCATGCACACCGGTGGGCGCCGTTGTCTTCCGATCTAATGGCTTTGACAATGCGTTTGTGATTGCAGGCAAGACGTCCAAGCATTCGGAAAAAGCAATTCGCGCCGCAAAGCGACGTAGCTCCAGTGCGCACCCTGGTCTTCCAGCCAAGCGCAACAAGAAAGTGCCGCATTAATTCTCAAATGCACGCAAGCTGTGCTCATCTTGTCACTAATTGCATTCCTTCCAGTCTTGAGAGTTTCAACCGCTGTTCATCAAGTCTATCTAATCTACATTTCTAATGATCATGGACAACTTGCCCATGTGGGGAGATCTCTTTTGACTTTTTTCATGTTTTTCTTTTCATGGGGATAGTATTCCTCTTCTTCTCCCTCTTTTCACAGTTCCTAGTTCGCCCTCACTGCCTCAGATTCTAGAAGTAGGGGTGAAAGCCGCGTCCTCGACCTCCACGGAATCCTCCACGGGGCGGGCCACGGCCCCGTCCTCGTCCCCTTCCTCGACCACGACCTCCCCGTCCTCCACGAGGCATATTGAAGCCTCGGACGTTCAAGCGCTTGGGCGTCACCTTGAGCTGTCGGCCACGGAACATGGTGTCGTTCAGCAGCAGCGCGCTCTCCACGGCGTCCCGAGACGCGAACTCAATGTACGCGTAGCCCTTGGGTTGACCTGTGAACTTGTCACACAGAATCGTCACGCGGTTGATGGTGCCACACGACTGGAACAACGCCTGGAGCTCCTCTGGGGTGCTGCCGTAGTCCACTTGGCCGATGTAGATGGACGTGTCGTCCATCTGAGCCGGCGTAGCAGCCGCCGCGCCGCCCATCTCGTTGAGCGATGACGCCGTGTTCTTGCCCATCTGGGACTCCACTTCCGACTGCATCTCGCTGAGCTTGGCCGCCTCCTCCTCCATCTCCTTCACGCGGCGCTTCATGTCCTCGATCTCTGCATCCACCGCCTCCGCCGACTCCTCCGCTCCGTCGGCCTTGGGCTCCGACTCGCCCACTAAACTCGCCGCTTCGGCCTCGAGCTTGCTCACGTCCACCGCTTCGTCCGCCATAGCGTCTTGTCTTGCTTTTTGTATATGGCCTTCTGTAGTAGACTAAACGGAAACCTCTGAAACCACATACGATTATGAGAGGGAGATAATTGATGTAGCAACACATCAAATACAGTTTACCATGGCGGCGCTAGGGTCGCAGATGGACGAACTACTGGCGGCTTGGGACGACGCTACGGCGCCTTTAGACGCGCGTGTGAGGGAAGATCCGCTGCTGTTTGCTCCGGCGTCGGAGATAGTCACTTCACTTCGTGTCAAACGACTGAAGGGGCCTGAAACTAAGAGCAAAACAGATTTTTGTCGACCCTGGGACCATTCGGACTTCTTGGCTCGCGTCAGCAGCTTCTCCATCGCCTCGTGGTTCGCCAAACCAGATGTGATCAGTGCGTTTGAGTGCGCTCGACATGGCTGGAGCAACTCTGCGGCTGATCAACTGCATTGCAATTGGTGAGAAGATAGGAAGAAGTGGTTAATTAGATCTGGACTAACGTTGGTGTATCGTTAGCTGCAAGCAGTTTCTGTGCTTCAAGATCGACGACAAGTTGAGTGAAGCTGGTGCACTGAAAGTAGCTGCGACTTTTGCTGGACAATTGGTCACGGGTCATGCTCCGTTGTGTCCGTGGCGGGGGAACCCGTCTCCAGAAGCTTTTACCACAGTGAGGACAGTGATGCAGTGAGGTGTAGTGCTAGTACTAATATTGAGATACTGTTGCAGCTTCCTATTGCGACGAAACGCCAAGTGTACGAGACGTTTATGAATCGGCTAGAAGAAGTGCTGCGGATGCACGAGGTTCAGAAGAGACTCGGAGGTGTCAGAATTGAAGATGCAGTGATAGCAAAGGTTTTGAAGGAAGCAGGCGCTGAAGATGACGTTGCTGTGGACACTACGACGTTCGCAGCGAGATTGTCGGCGAGAATTTCGTATCAAAACGAATCATTGAGTTCTGAAGCGATGGTCAATGCTGCGATTTTCATCATTTGTGGCTGGAAATTTCATGAGAAAGAGGAGGATAAACTGTCTATGGTGTGGTGCGAGTCCTGCAATCGGAGATGGCAAGCTTTTCCAGATAATGTCAACAACGACGACGAAGAAAAAGAAGAAAAAGAGAGTGAGCCTCCAAATAAGCGCTTGAAGACTAACAATTCACGGGTTGGAGACCTGCTTTCTCAACATCGACATTATTGCCCCTGGGTCGCTGAGCGTAAGTCTTCCGGAGTCAATGACTACGGTGAGATGGACCCAAAGCTGTGGGAGTTCGTCAAGTTACCGGGATGGAAGCAGTACGCTCAGGTAAGATCTGTTTCGATGCGAGTACGTGAACGCGTATCTGACCTAAAACTTGTTGTACCACAGTCCCTGCTGTTTTTAGGTAATCCTGCGCATACAGAAATTGTAGCAAGTGGTACAAGTGCTTCAACAGATACGAAAGTTCATGATCCAGTGCAAGCTCTAGAGTCAATACGAGCTGTGCTAGGAATTTAATGCAAGATTTTGTGATAATTCCGAACAACAATGAGATACAACGCTACCTTACTGGTAGTAGTTGATGAACACAACAATCCAAGACACCAAAATTGGATTGATTGATCCGTTTTTTCTCGAGTACTTTGAATCAACGTGCTTGGTGGTGACTCAAAACAAGTTGAAGTTATGCCACACTCTGATTACGCTTGGAAATTGTATTTCACGTTCAAAGTATCTTATCAATCACCAAGGAGCGGCTCGCTCTCGGATCTTGGATGAACTACGACTAGAAATTCACGGTAGAGAAATGATATCAACACGGCGGCAACTTAAAGAAAAGGCGACCAGTACATTTGGGCTTGATCGTAGCTGACAACGCTCATTTGCGTTGAACGATGCTTTTGTGGCCCTTACAAATGGCGAGCACGAAGGAAAGCAGCTTGATCCATCTTGGACACCGTCGGCACGAACTGAACGACCTCATCGATCTTGGCCTTCACTTCCGGTGTGATTTTGTCCACAAAGTCCAGCGCCTTCAGGTTTTCCTCCAGCTGAGACGGACGACTCGCCCCAACCAGCACCGTTGACGCGTTTTCATTTGCCAACGCCCAAGCCATCGACATCTGAGCTAGTGAACAACCCACCTCCTTCGCGATCGGCTTCAGCTTGTCCGCCATCTCCACACGCTCAGCGAAATCTTCGGCCAATTGACCCTCCTTAAACATTGGATGGGTATAGCGCGAACCTTCCGGTTTGCCATCACTGTACTTCCCCGTTAACGTGCCGAATGCCAGCGGTGACCACGTCGTGAGACCCAACTTGTACTTCTTGTACAGATCCAGGTAATCATACTCCACCTTGCTCCGCACAAATATGTTGTATTGAGCTTGCTCGACAATGGGGCGGATCAGTCCCAGTCGGTCGGCAATCTCACACGCCTCTCGAATATCCGAGGCCAACCACTCACTAGTTCCCCAGTAGAAGGCCCAGCCCTGGTTGATCACGAAGTTCATGGCGCGGACGGTCTCCTCAATGGGTGTGAATGCATCGAAACGGTGGCAGAAGACAACATCCACGTAATCGAGTTGTAAACGACGTAGAGAAGCTTGAAGACCTTCCACGATGTGTTTGCGATTTACACCTTCGTCGTTGGGACCTCCTTTCAAAGTGCCCTTGGTTCCGGAAAACAATTTCGTGGAGATGACAAGGTCTTCACGACTCCAAACTCCTTCAGCAATACCTTTCTTCAAGGCTCCACCGAGAAGTTCTTCAGCTTGACCATATCCATACCTCTCCGCGGTGTCGTAGAAGTTGACTCCACTCGCAAAAGCAATCTTCATCATATCGTACCACGCGTCTACAGTGTACTTTTCATTGTAGTCCATCCACGATCCAAGAGACAGTTTGGACACCAACAGCCCAGAGTTCCCCAGGAAACGGTAGGTCATCTTGGTGGACGAAGGAATAGCAGAATTTGGGGCCATGGTTGTGACTTGAGGGCACTTGATCTTGACGAAGATAATTAAAAAATGAAAGACTCAGGCAAGTCTAGATCAGTGCTAAACCTCCACAAACAACACTCAACGCACCTCAGCACAAACGGAGCCGTCGGATCAACTCTTCAGCATGACAAATTTACTTTTTCCCCCAATACGTACTAATGAAGTTTACTTTACCGTGCTAGGTGCTCCTGGGTGAAACAACATTCATTCTAGTGCAACCTCCGTAAGCATTTTGATGATGAGGACAACCCCCGTAAACATTTTGATGATGAGGATAAATGTCTTTTTGATGATGAGGATAAATGTCTTTTTGATGAGGGGGGGGGGGCAATACTAATACAACTTCAACTTGAAGCATTTTGTAGAGAAGACCATTCTTGAATTTTTTAAATCCCCGCAAGCCTCGGACAACGAACTACAATGAATCCGAATGCCACTAACCCCCCTCTCGCACTTACAACTTTTCCTACTGTTAGCTACTACGTAGTAAGTTACAGTTAGTGCAGTTTGCATATACGTCTGTCCCCTCAGAAAACAAAAGCAACCTTCAAGACCAGTTTAATCCTCTTGACGCTGTGCCTGAAGCAGCTTCTTCTTTATGGCGTGGAAGCGCAACAGCATTCTACCCAACAGACAACGAATCATAACTTCTTTTTCCTCAATGTAACTCATTACTTCAAATGTTGATACATCAGCTAGAACATTTACTACTCCACTTGCTCTTACCCAGTGCTTAGACAGCAAACCCGTTGTTGGCGATAGCCTGCTTGTACCAGTAGGACGACTTCTTCGGCACGCGTTCTTGGGTTTCGTAGTCGACCCAGACCATTCCAAAACGGATGCCATACCCCATGGACCACTCGTAGTTGTCGAAAAATGACCACGCAAAGTATCCGCGTACATCAGCACCCTCCGTGATTGCTTCGTGCACATTGGCAATGTATTGACGGTAGCAATCTTCACGCTGGGTGTCCTGTTGCGCCTCCTCCTTGGTCACATCCGGCCAAGCTGATCCGTTTTCGGTGATGTAGATGCCGTTCTTCGGTTTGTACTTCTCGTGGATGTACACACACAATTTTTTCAATCCCCACGGCGTGACGTAGTTCCAAGGTGCTCCTGTTTGCACCCACGACGGGTCTTGGTATGCGGTGACGCCTTCATCAGCCTCCAGACTACCAGTGTTATTGTTCGGGGGTGGAGTTCCCGCCTCAAATTCTGGCGACGGCTTCACGTAGTTCGAGCTGTAGTTATTGAGACCAAAAAAGTCGGAGCTTCCCTTGAGTAATTTCTTCTGTTCCTCAGTGAACTTCGGCAGTCGATCACCACAGCGGTCTTTCATGATCTGAGGGTAGTCACCATAGTACACAGGCTCTGCAAACCACCCAAAGCTCCATGCCATCGCCCGCTCCGCAGCAGCAATGTTCTTCTTCTTCTGTTCGGGGTCGTCAGTGGGTCCGGGTTCTTTCCACTCAGCACTCAACGTAATACCGATTTGCCCTCCTTGGGTTTGTTGGAACTCCTGTCGATAGACTTCCACAGCCCGAGCATGAGCCAGCAGCATGTTGTGCCCTGCAACATAAGGCTCAACGTGTTTGTTGTGTTTGCGGCCTGGGGCCAACATCCCCGTACCGAAGCCCATGTAGTTGGCCACCCACGGTTCGTTCATAGTGATCCAGTTCTTGACTCGGTCGCCAAATCTCTCGAAACACACACGCGCGTACAGCGCAAAGTGCTCGTGGATCTGTTCACCGAGGAAGCCATCGAACTCTGTCTGCAACGCTAAGGGCAGATCCCAATGGTACAATGTGGCCATGGGCTCAATGCCATTCGCCAGAAGTTCGTTGATGAGGTTATTGTAGAACTGCACACCCTCCTCGTTCACTGCGCCCACACCGGCGGGAATGATGCGAGGCCATGCAATGGAGAAACGGTACGCTTTGAGGCCCATGCTCTTCATGAGGGCCACGTCCTCCTTGTATCGGTGGTAGTGGTCGATGGCAACGTCTCCAGTTTCGCCGTTCTTGGTCTTGCCTGGAGTGTGCGAGAACGCGTCCCAGATGCTGGCACCGCGACCGCCTTCGTTCACAGCTCCCTCCACTTGGTACGAGGCAGTGGCGGCACCCCATAAGAACTTGTCGGGGAAGCGGATCTCCTTGGTCATGACGAATGAGCTTGGGTAGGTGTAGTGAAATTGATTAATGAGCTCTTCGTGTTAGTTTCAACTGACGTCACTGACATCGTTGGGAGATCGATGGGTTGGTTGGATTCATGACGTCGCTCCTGTAAAAATGAAATAAAGACGGGATTTGTAAAATAAAGGAGGGAGGTCATGCCTAGTGGAATTAGAACAATCAGTTTTGGCGTGGTTGAAGCGCTTGATGCAGCTGTTGAACTTGGAGCAAAATCATCGATGCGTTTGATTTTGCCAAGTCTGCGAGGATGCAACTTCGTGTGCCTTGATTCACGACCTCCATGCAAAACAATATTGCAGAATTGCTAAAGTTCAAAGAAACAAGTGTTCTTGTTTGCATCACAGTGATTGGTACTCTTTTTAGAAAGCTACTACTTCAAAATACTTTTCTAAAAGTCTCTTGTTTCTTGTTTTAAAAAAGACACAAGAGTGTGCTGCGTTAGACTGGGAGGACAGAGGTAAATTTACTATAGACGCTCCAAAATTCTTTGTGAGTGAGTTGACTTGCATGACTAGAGAATAGAAGTCACATCGATTGGTCGTTCTACTTACTTTTGCTCCATCAACATACATTTCGTGGTTCTTGGCAATATTTTTGTGAATGGTACCATGTCTGAGGAGCATGCAACGTTCTAGCGGGATTTCGTGTATGTTTTGAGGAGATCAAACACCTCGTAGGACGCTAATTATGATCTACTTGTATCCTTCTCACCTCTCGAGACTTTCTTCTTTAATTGGGTGCCTTCCTTTTATACTTTAGTAACACGAAGTAAATGCTACCTCCTCTACTTCGAGGTCGAAATCACCTTCGCGTTTTCGCGTCAAGCAGGACGAATCTTGGGATGTATCTATCACCATACTTTCATCTCTGAAACTCAGGCGTCCCAGACTGGAGGAAATAACATACCATTATGGCATTGAAACAAAATTCCAGGTTGTTCATCTTTGCGAACTGCATTTTCTCTAAACAAGGAACTGCCTACTACCCATTCGAGAACGCCACCAGGCCTCCCAGCGTAAAGCCTGCAATTTCTTGTTATTCAACATTCTAAGTTTCAGTCGAATTAGTGGTGGCCATATACAATTCGTCGAATCTCTTGTTTCATGAAATCTCCTGAACGGATAAACTCGTCACGCAAATCTAGTCGTGCCTCCGCCGATAAAGGAAATTCCGGATGATACAACTTCACGTAGTCTGCTCGTCGCAATGTTACTGTAGTAACACATTCTTTTTCCATACTTGGGTTTGATTCATCACATTGGTCGTGGTTCCCATCTTGGTAAGTTTTCGTTGTCGTCAACACCATCGCTCTAGTTCCATCGTGTCGCACGCGCTCGTTCGGTTCCCGTGGAAATAATTTGTCTTCATCGACCGAATCTATGAGCACTATTCCAATGGGCTCCACTCCAAATCGCTTGTCACCTTTACTGAATAACTGTGACATAACTACGGTATTCGACTCAATTGTCGTACCAGTGCTGTTTGTTGACATCAATCTCGAGGTCTTGATCCCCTCAAGGCATTCAAAATCGTCCCGCACTGCGAAACCTCCTGGTTTCTCGGAGATGTAAAGCTCCACATTGTTAAAATAACGCAGCACAGCATCGAACACTTGCTCTAAGGACTCCACACCTGGGTACTGGATTGTTTCAAAGCGAATACTGCACCAATCTCCTTCGTCCGTCTCAAATATCTGGTCCGAGTACCTTGATTTCTCCTCACCGAGAAGTTGGTTAGGATTCATAACAAAATCGAATGCCGTACACAACTTCTCATCTTTCATTGATAACAGAGTCTCGCGTCGCTGGTCTCTGTTTCTCCCGAGGAGTATTTTGGAGTGTAATGGATACGAATTGTAGTCAACCTGTCGAATAAAAATATAAAAGTGAGCATTTGAACAAATTCATTAAGAAGACTCAACGAACGTACCATGTTACCTGGAATGGCGGAGTAGGCCTTGGCAATCTGAAATTGGTTATTTCTTCCGATGGCAAGCAGTTCCACTTGTTCGGCTCTCATTCTACGCAGATCCTTGTCAATGATCGTCACGGCTGGTGATGACATATCCGTCTTGACCGTCCCAAGTTGGAATTTGAGTTTTCGAACCTCAGCATGCAGTTCTCTCACCTTCTTCTGTACTTCGTAATATTTAGCAGATCCCAGGTTAAAGTGCAGTTTTACAATGTCAATTGGTTTTTACGAACGTACCCTCCGCATTGCGTACGTGCATTTTCGCTTCTTCGATGTTATCATGACAAAGCGAATACTGGTATGTGCCGTTATTCGTAGGTAGTGACTTGAGCATTGATTACTGGACAAACCCGATAGTAATCACAGGCAATTTTCTCCACGTTTAGTCACGCATGACTTGTTGGAACGACAGGATTCACGGATGCCATCACTTGATGACAACTCCGGCTATAAAACAAGACTTCGAAGTCTTAACCGAGGTAAACTCGCTGCAGACCGAAATCCTTCTAAGTATTGGAAGGATCCATTGGTTGACATGCATGATGTAGAGAATAATAGTCATATCAATTGGTCGTTCTACTACCGTTGTACAAGTACTGTAGTTCGTGGTACAGTACCACGTAATTACGAATCTGAAGATGAAATGGTTAGGTCAGCAAAATTTTCTTGGACGACGTTACTGCCACAATTTCTTGTGACTCAATTGTGGCTGAAGGTGAGGTGAAATAAAAGAGTCTCTTCCTCTCAAAGTTTATTGTTTCCATATGGTCCGTTGTGACTCGATTGTGGCTCCATTTAGGCGTAGCAAAAATATCTCTTCGTCACGAAATCTATGTTTTACAATGCCACATGGTCAGCGAAATCGAAACGGATCCGTCATGTGCGGGTAGTATCGTTATAGCCTTCGGAATCTTTCAACCCGGTGTCGTTTGTGGTTCATTGTGATTACTTGTGGCTGATTGTGATTGGTCAATCGCTCAGCACTGTCAGAATTTATGGAAATAAATTTAGAGTTCTATTTGAAAATTATTGTGGCTGAATTGTGACCAGTCCACAATTCAGCCACAAAGTTGGCTTTTTATGCATTTACATATGGTTTCAATTGTGGCAGTAGTGGCGCCAAATTTTCTTAAGTGTTGCGCTTGGGCATTCGAACGTCACCTTCGGAAACTTAGTGAATCTGACAGGAAAATACGGAAAATGTAACTTCAGCAACAGCGAAAGGTAATGATGTGAACGAGGTAACGTTGGCATTGCGGTAGACCACACGGTATTGCCGTTACCTGATTCCTGCGTCTTTCAGATAATAACAATCAAATAATGACAATGGCAGTTCCTGACGTTTGTAATTCCAAAGGCTCACTTGGGCTCATAACTTGATGTGATGTGGTAGGAAGATGGTAGGTTTTCAAGTGAGTGGGTAGTGTGTTCTTGTCCTCGACCGTTATCAGGTTCGAGGACGCTATACTACTTCAACTAGAGTAGCTACAATGCCGTTGCCCTCATGCTCTGAGCAATCTATTTCAACACTCCCCCCGTGATCAGTAGCATCGGCGTTTGAGTAGTAGTATATGGCTCCCTGTAGTCCGGACGCACTATATGTTCGTCAGTTGGTGCTATCACGGCATGTGTTGACTATACATAACTTTCTTTGTAACTTTTCCTACTTAAACGCTTCGGTGGTTTAACATCACGCCGACAGTCACAGTCGGCGTCATCAACGTCGTGCACTTCGATGACCAAGCCACCTCGCCGACAGTCACAGTCAGCGCTTTCACTTTGTGAGATAATTTTACAGCGCTCGTTTACGCTTGTGCCACCGTGCTTGGCCGCTGTGTGAGCTCACACTGTCTCGACCGTCTCCAATCGGTTGACCCCCCAGTCGGCCGCGTATTGCTTGCATGACATCACTCGTCACAGCCTTTGTCAACAGATCAGCTACGTTCTTTTTTATTTTTTGTGCTTACATACTCGACACCAATTTCTTCCGTAGCTATTCGTTCACGAACAAAATGGTATCGAGTATCTATGTGCTTCATGCGAGAGTGCTGGACTGGGTTGGTTGCTACAGAGATCGTTGACTGGTTGTCGACGTTGACAATTGTCTGGTTCTGATCCATACTAAGTTCACTCAGAAGTCAACGAAGGAAGATAACTTCTTTCGTTCCATAAGCCAATGGCATATATTCGGCCTCGGTCGATGAGAGCGCCACCGTTCTTTGGCTTTTGCTGGAATACGTTATCGCACAGTCTCCCAGCTGCATTACGTAACCGGATACGGATCTTTTGGTGTCGATATCCTTTGCGTAGTCGGAGTCAACGAACGCCTTGAGTAACATGCATCAGATCCTCGTCCATTCACAACTAATCCGTAAGTTAGCGTGCCTTTCACACACCGCAAAAGTCGTTTCTCGGCGCTCCAGTGTGTCAGTCCAGAATTATTAAAATACTTGCTCACAGTCATCATGCTAAACGCGATGTCTGGTTTTCACCCAGTCATCAAATACATTAAACTTCCTATCAATCCTCGGTAGTCCTTGCTGTGCATCTGAGCTCGGTCGGCATCGGTTTGCAGACAATCCGCTTTTGTCAATCCCGATCCAGCACCACTTGGTGTCCGTGCAGGATTCACGTGACTGAGATTGAATTTTTCCAGTACTTTTCCAGCGTACGTGCTCTGGTCAATGCTGAGACT
>NBNE01000160.1:0-35813 GCA_002215365.1 Phytophthora megakarya
AAACAATCCCGCCGATTGTAAACTTTGTACAATGCAACGATTTTTTTCGATTTGGTTCGATGGAAGCATGGTACGTTCAAATTATGTCCTTGAGCAGTAACCTCAGTGTAACCTAAAACTGTAAATTTACGCATAGAAGAAATGCACACCCGGCATAGCGGCGAATGAGGAGAGTTGAAACTGATGTTCCTCATACTTGTTTGTAAATAATAAAATCAAGTGACTTTCGACACACCAAATTGTTATGCTGGTAACCATCTTTGTACTACAACTAGTATTCGTAGTGCATCACACGAGCCTCCAACTGCTTCTACGTCAAAGTAGGAACGGAAATTCTTTTCGTTTTCACGAGTTTTGCGATTTCAAAGCGTACGCTCCGAGTTCTTTCTTACCTTCTTCGTTTGATAGTTGATTTGGTTATCCGTCAGCGCTGAGTCCCCGTAAGCCGCTCGAAACTCTTTTACTACATCCCGAGGAGCCAAGTCGTAGTTTTGGGATAGCAATCGCTCCAGAAAAGCAACTTGGTCATTTGATAAGTAGGTGTTACAGTGAACAAGCTATGTCTTTCGAAAGAAGAATGGGTCCGATGCAAGACAATGTATATGTATTTTGCAATTTCACACGGAATCGGTAGGATAATGGGCACTTAGTTTAATGCTTTTTCGCCGTCTTAAATCTTGTTTCAAAACTGCATTGCGTCATCTAGGTCACCTTCGTGGGGCAACAGGGGCTCGCACTCTTATTTATACGTAGGTATTAGGTAGTTAAACTGCGTTTCAATTCTATACGAGCTATGCTTCCGTTCTTCGTTCTGGTGTCACCTACGAAATCTCGCCTGTTTGTAAGAGATGAGCCATGTTAATAAATACTGTATTTTGAGGTGAATTAGACGGATTTAAGCACTACGAAGCGACGAAAGCGCATGACATCAATTTGTCGGAACTAGGCTCTGAAGATTGCAAAATAAAGAGGCTGCCGTGGTATATTCACAAATCCCGCCCCAAATCTTCTCATTATGTCGGGAGTCGAGGATTCGTAGGGTGCACGATTGGCGAAGTCGAAATATCCAGAAAGTCAATTGTAGTGTGCCATGATGAGAGTACGAAGCAAGCTCTAGACGTGTTTCGTGTGTGTTCGTTAATTGCTGATCAAACTAGGGACCAGAAGTAATCCAGAAGGTATATTCCATGGCGAAGCCAAGGAATTGTGATTTCCACATAATTTAATATACTGGTATGATACCGTATTTTTAACCGAGGTCCCATAGCTTGTACGCTCTGCACAAACCGCTAGCCTTCTCACTTTACATTCGAAAGAACAAAGCCCAGGACTATCAAGTCAAACCCCTCTCTCCCCGTTCCTTTTGGAACTCAGATAGTGTTCACAACACAGGAACCACTAATAAATTTGATTTTTGATCCCCCAAGATTGTGGAATATGAAGAAATACACGTACTGTATAACATTTGTCTAGCCGGACGATTTGTTCATGCGGACAACTAGATGAACCAATCAGCGTTGAGAGTTGAGTCGGAAAAAATTCACACTAGCCCATTTGTTCAACCGGACTATTTTTACTCAAGTTTGTTGACTCTATAAAGCAGTGGCCAGAAACATCACCGCTGCCTGAAATCAAGTCTGCAGGAAGAAATAGCTCGAGGCCGTAAGCGCGCACCAGGGGGCAAAGGTCGACAGCCTAGCAACTACCAGCGTGAGGTAGAGACGTACAGCAAACGACTCGAAGTTATCGACTTTCACGACGCTAACGGTATGCCTGCTACTCTTAATAAGTACTACCAGCATCTCACGGCAAAAAAGCAAGAAAACAAGAGAAAACGAATATACGAGTGGCTTCAGACCCGCGAGCATATTGAAGCTGTTTGTACGTCTGCAACTCAGTCTAAACTTAAGGTTTTACGAAAAATCGGCACCGGAACGACCATTTCAGCTGCTGGAGAGGAGGCTATTGTCGAGTGGGCGCAATAGCTACGTGAGGAAGGCGTCCCGGTATCCAGCCTGACGTTGCAGTTGAAAGCGCAAGCAGTTGCAGAGGATGAAGGCGTTGCGGCTGGGTCTTTGAAGGTAGTTGGGGTGTGGCAAAAGGTTTTTTACGGCGTCATGGTTTATCCCTTCGAGTCAAGACACGGCAAGGTAAAAAAACCCTGCAACAATGGAAGCAGAAGCTTTGGAATTTTGAAAAAAAAACTAGCACAAGTGAAAACAGAGCTGGGGGTTGACAAAATTTACAACGCAGACCAAAGTGGAGTATGTTTTGAATATCTTCCAAAGAAGACAATAAATAAGCGAGGTGCCAAAACAGTTTGGGTAAGATGTGGAGGCAAAGACAAAGAACGCTTCACGGGTATGTTTTTGGCCGATTCAACAGGTGCACAGTATTCCCCGTTCCTCGTCATGAAAACAAAGCCATCTACTATTGCGGAGAAGGCGGTGTACAATGAGGTGGTTCAAAATGGTTTTGGGGATACATTATGGAAAGAAATGGCTACACTTTCTCGAGATCTAGATGTGCAAATTTTTGGTAATGCGTCCGGTTGGTGGACGTCCGATTTGTCAGTCCACGTTTTGGATTATCACTTTGCGCAGAGAGAGGAATGTGGTCCGGACCTCCTTCTCTGGGATGATTTTTCGGCCCATTGGACTGACGAAGTAAAAGAGCATGCAGATAGCTTAAGTGTTCATCTCGTGCGTGTACCGCCTGGCTTGACGTCAGTTTGTCAGCCAGCGGACATTTCATGGTTCCGTCCATTCAAGCAAAGGTTACGCAAGGAATGAGTGAATGAACTAGCCACACAGCTTCACCACGAGCAGCATGATGTAGCCCCTTTTGAATTGGTTGCTCCGTGTTGCAAAGACTCTATAATGTGGACGATGAAATCATGGAAAAGTTTAGGCAGCGACGTTATTAGAAGTGGGTTTTCGGGTCTATCCAACAGAACGACAACTCGAAGAAGAGGATTGCGAGTTCATCACCCCAGAGACCGATCTTGTGGAGGCGTTAGAGATTCTCGGTTCTATCGAGGAAACAATTGATGACTCGGACGACATCATTGAACGATACACAGAAGTGGCAGAAATCGAGTAGGTAATGCATCCAATTGTTGATTTGCTTTTGTATGAGACTGTAAACAAGGTTTTTCATTTGCTGTCACTTTTCTTGCTTGTATGCAATTTATGCCTGTCCGGCTACACAAATGTTATACAGTACAGACATCAACTCGTTACAAGAAAGACTGCGTTAAAAGGATTAAATGGTTAAAAGGGTTAACCCTTTAACTACCAGCTCAGCTGGCGATGCTTATATGCCCGCAGCGGACTCCTAGCACCACTGCTACTTGCTGGTGATTGGACAGAATCAAACAGAGGGGTCGGGGATTCAGCCCACCAAGACTAACAGGTCGACTGAGGACCTGTAGCTGCACATCTCCCACGTCGTACCGATACGGACACAATAGTTAGAGGCGGGATAAGTTTGAATTTTCAAATTGCTCTCAGGCTGTACAGTACCAATGCAGTCACTTTGGGATTATTCCGCGGCCCGACAATGGAGATTCTGGACCTCCTCAACGGCGACGACGACGGAGCCGACTGCGAGTTTGAGGTTTCTAACACCGAGGGCAATGCAGCTACCGGCGCCGAATGTAAAGATGACGAGGAGTCCGAAGGCGAGACGCCGCCATTGCATACAACACACCTGTAGAGCATCGTCGTACTGGTAACCCCTACGTTAGGGCTCATCCACAACAGCGGCCTCTATATCGACCGATAGAACGAAGTGAAAGAGGTGTACAGAGAAAGAGAAAGAGAGAGGAGAGCTGGATTTCTTCTCGCTCTTCTTCACCAGAGAGTTTCGGGACTCGTTACGCACCTGGACTAACAAGATGCTGAAGGAAAAAGGCAAGTGTGGTGTACGAGCTAGACGTACATTGAGCTGGAAATAGCCATGATTTTCAACCCAGTATCGGAGATAAAGGAGCTCTGCTCGACTAAGCTTTTCATGAGCAGTCCGACTTTTGCCGCCACTATGGCTCGAAACCGTTTTGAGAACCTACGCGCGCGCTTTCAGGTCCCCACACCGGGGCGCGTTCCCGTAGAGCACCGAGAGCAAGATCAATTGCGATGTACCCGGCGCCTGAGGTGCCAGATCTGAGTGAAATTCGCTGCGATCGCAGTTCTGGTAGAAGCAATAAGCCTTGACGAAAACACAGGAAGAACTATAGCACGCTCAGCCGCGGAGACGTATCTGCCTTTAAAGCCTGATAAGTATGGAGTACGGTTTTAAACCGTCGTAGGCTGGAAACGTCTGTATGCCTACGCTATATGGGGCAACAGGACGAGCCCGTCTCGTACAGAGCGCTTCATAAATGTGTTTCCTGGGCTTCGCTCCGGATTGCTCAGAACCCTGGAGCGGAATGATAATTATCCACGCAACTACAGCGTTGCTCACTTGACGAGCAGTTGTCAATCGCTCTCCCCCTACCTCCTCTCGGTGAACTACACCAAGTAAAGTGCGAAAATGCTCAGACTTGACTCGAGCAAGGGGCTTGGCTAAAACGTCGGCCGTCATTTGAGCTGTACCACAATGTTGCGCTTTGAGGAGATCACGATTCTGAAGATTTCGAACATAGTGAAATTGGTGCTCTCGCGTTTGCTTCCGTTAAATTTACCTGGCTTTTTCGATAGTGTAATTACCCCCATGTTGGCGCACTACAAAGCTGGTAATTCGAAAGGCCACTTCGGTTCATCACAGAGTCCACGCAACCACATTATGTCACGTACCCCTTCTTTCATAGCGATGTATTCCGCCTCCATGGTACTCTGCGCATTAAGGTCCTACTTCCGAGGCCCGTACGAGACGGCACTGTCATTAATCATCGTCACGTATCCACTGACTGACGATCGCATTTGTCGTTTGCATAGTCAGCATCATTGTATGCTTCTGGCCGCAACAATTTCACCTTCGCCGTTCCAGTCATAATCATGCGAAGCCCAAAGTGTTTAATCGCTTGCAAATACCGCAACACACGCTTTGCCTGCGCAAAATAGGCTGCCATAAATATAGCCATGTGCTGACCAAGTTTCCTATTAACGCGTGCAATGTCTGGTCTTGATCCTGACACGAGTTATTGGAAAGCTCCCACGATGGTCTAGCCCGCAATGTATTCGGGATGTCCACACTCCTGTAGCGTATGTTGAACCGGCACCGTGTCTCTCCGGTTGCCTGCACTCTGGGTACCTCGAAGACCGCGCTCGAACTGGGCAATTCTTCAGACGATGCTCGCAGCACGCGTCGTGACTTTGCGCTTCTCAAAAAGGCTTTCGACCAACAAGTGACTGAAATTTTAGGGCAGGCTCAGAGTCGGCTCTCCGAAAGTGATCGTGATTTTCAGCGGGCTACAGAAGAGCACAGCCGCCAAGAAGAGGTACTTCGAGACGAGAATGCCGACTTACAACGTCAACTTGAGGACTATCGCTTGGCCAACCGACAACTCGAAGATCGACTACGTGGTGGAACGTTCAAGGTCAGTCGTGTGATGAACTTCCCAAACCGTCATAACGCACGGGTTAGCGGCAATTGGCCACACCTGAAAGCACTGTTGGAGAAGTTCAAGGATGGTTCTCTTGCTTCTGACACCTGTAACACACAAATCCAGACCAATGCGGCCGACGAGTTTGATGTCGACCCGGGCGCTTACGAATACGAGGTCGAGCGTGACGATGAAGAGTCCAAGGTTCCTCGACGTATCTAGTCCTCAGGTCGCCATGAAAATGTCTACGGTGGACCTCACGGGACCGTCCTCTACGTAGGCTACCCCAGCCAAGATTCAGCGCAAGTTGTTCAGTGGGTCTAAACTCAAGGCCCTCACGGACTTTCAGCTTCGGCCCAGTGTTTACGCTCCGAGCATGACTGACACCCTGGATCTTACGACGGCTAAGCAACTGTCTGTCACTAAGGCATGTGAGGGTTTGAAGCAAACCGTCATTTGGGATAAGCTGCGTGCGGATATCCAGGAACTAATTCGGTCGCGCATGTCTTTTAAATCAAGCTCTTGCTGCAGCTCGAGCCGATGCTAAAATTCACTCAGACTTAGATGCTCGACATCTCATCTCCATGCTAGTGCGAATCGTCTACTGGAAAAGTCTCGACCGAACTCCTTGGGCCAAGTACGTTCCGCGTTGGTGTTACAAGGAGGCTGAGTCCAAACTTGCCAAGGCTCTCACTTCAGCTGAAGTTCCCATCCGCTGGCCCAATTTACGCAAGGACATCCAGAATGACGCTGTCGAAATTATGGCAGCACTTTATGACAGTGTCACGGAAGAAACTCCTGGATGATCGCATCGATGCCGGTCTCGAAGAGACATTTCGGGATGAACCTGGTTCCTGGACCATCCCTGCCAAATGCTGCCACGTCGAACGAGACATTCAAGGCGGACATCAGCCGCTCAGCGTGGTCATCCCAGTCGGACTGATTCATCTCGGCGACATATGCCCGAACACTCCGAATGACCGTACCGACCTTTCCTGTCCCCATTTGCTTCTGGACGATATCCGAGTGTAGCACGTTGTCGGCTACCTAACCGTTTTCGAAACCTTGTTAACACTTCACTCATGAACCGCGGGCCCTGATCGTGTCGTATCATGGAAGACGCCCGGAACCTCTGGAATACTTGCTCTTCGTAGGCCTCAGCGACATATTGAGCGGTAGTAGATGACATGGGTTTACACATCACATAACCTGAAAACATGTCTTGAAACAAAAAGAGGAACGTATTCCCTCTGGGTGACTCAGGGATGTGGGTCACGAAGTTCATAGAAACTGCCTCGAAAGGATACCGAGGTTCGATATTTCCTGGCGAAGGTCCAGCATTCGGGGGAGCTCCTTTCCACTGGCACAATCCACGCATTCTTTCACAAAATGTTGGACGTCTGCATACATGCCGGGCCAGTGGAATTCAGTACGTAACTTCTCATGAGCCCGGGTGATCCCTTGATGGCCACCTTGGAAATCTTCATGTGCACGGTGCAACATGTTTTCCCGGGTGAACTCGGGACTACCAGTCTTAGATTTACCACGGCGTCTCGTGGTCTTCCGCGAACAAAGTGTGGAAGTCTGTACAATATTCCTCGGTCATCTAGAACGAACAGACCTTCGACCTTTCTGATTTTCTTCAGGCGTGTGGATGAGAACCTGTCCAGGTCGTCTTTTAGGAACGACCTTATCTCTGCTAGATACTCGTCTTCCTCTTGATGAACCTTTATCCGTCTCCAGCGTTCAGCCTGAAACTCTAGCGGTCCCATGGTCGCAACCTCATCGTCATCAACTTCTTGAGTTCGCGATCTCGTGAGTACAGTCATGGCTCGGGCGGCAGAAGGTAGAGAGGCACATTCAGGGCCAGGACCATGTCTCGTCCCTGAATTGCCATCTTCTTCACAAGAGTCTTGTATGGGGTCTCTACTGTGAACTCGAGTGTCGGCGCCTTCCGACGGCTTTACCAACTGTTCGCGAATCTTAGATACTACTTCCAGGTGTCATTTCTCGAGGTCATCCTGAACAGTCCAGGATTCACCTTGGACAAGAGTCGTCAAGATCCGATAACCAGCGGCCTGGTTGAACTCGCGCTTCATATGTACCAATCGGACCGTCTGGAAACGTTTCCTCAGAGATTCGCATTCAGCTAGCCTTCTTTGGAGGTTAGGTTGGTTACAATTAATCATGCCTTAAACTTGTTGAATCATAATGTCCTGAATTCATCTTTCCAAACCCATTGCAAGCTCTTTAAGCAACCCGACGTATTACGCGTCGTTGACGGTGACTCCATTCAGCATGTATCCTCGGATATCCAAATCCTTCCATTCAGGTAGCTGCCACAGAATACATACGCAATTGCCTTTCCTTGTTGAAACTTTGGCTGCACCATCGAAACTCAGGACTACCCCGGAGTACGCTTCTGAAAGCATTTCGACACTCACGACTGGAGGCGGTTTGACGTGCCCCATGGCTGGAATGAGTGCTTCGGCGACTTTATTCAAGTGCTCCCTGGAAGTGATACTTGCACCCATAATGGCGGCTAAGTCATCCTCATCTCGACTGACCTTCCAAATTTCCAAGTCATATTGTGAGAGAGCGACGCCCCAAGGCACCAGACGGCATTCGGCTGTCTTGGAATTGATGACCCACTTCAACACTGAATGTCGAGTGTAGATTATTAGCGGACATCCTTCGATCAGGTTCTTGAACACATGGAGAACTCGCATTACAGCAAGGACTTCCTTCTTAGCAATATGATACTTGACCTCGGCGTCGCTCAGGACACGCCCCGTGTAACGAACGGGTTGAACAACCCCGTCATGCATCTGTCCTAGAACTGCGAAAACCGCCCACTGATTTGCATGAGGGATGATCACAAAAAGCTTCGTCCGATCCGGGTGTCTGAGTAGAGGTGTAGACACAATCTTCCTCTTCAGGATCTCAAAGAATTTCATCGCTTCAGACAAGTCTCGCCCTGCACGCACTTGATCATCGGTCAACTCATAGAGTGAAGCAGCTACATGTACCACGGCGTAATCGTCAATAAATTTGTGGTAGTAATTCAGGCTGCCTAGAAATGACTGAATTACTTTTAGGGTAGACGGAAATGGTAACTCCTGAATGTCTTTTATGATCTACGGGGTGGCACATATCCCTTCAGTACCAATCTCATGAGAGGGGTATGGTATGATACGTTTCCCGAACTCGCTCTTAGGCTAGCTAACTGAGATACTCCAGTACCGTAACCGATAGAGTAACGCATCTAGATCACCACATAATTGATCCCACGTGGCCGCGCCATACCCGATGTCATCAATATACGAACTGCACCCCAAGACTGGTCCCATTTGGGATGGTGCGGGAATGTTCCGCCTGAAAACCGTCATTTGTTCCACAAGTGGTGTCACACTACGTCCTGCATCCACTATATCGCTCGGTGGCTGACGATCCAACTTCAGATAGTCTAACACATCCTGACCCACGAGAGCTTTTTCCTCGGGTGATAACCGCACAAAACCCCACATGCAATTATTGATCATCTGTTGGTAGATTAGTGGGGCGTTTTCAACCGAAGGCATACGTACCCACTGGGAATTCCCCAATGGACAGGTAAATGCCTAGATCAGCTTGTCCCTCGCAGTCATTCGGACTAACTAGAAGCCACTCATCATGTCAAGATTTATAAACCACATCATTCCTTCAAAACCAGTAATGAGATCGTCGATCAGTGGTAGTGGGTAGTCCGACAATGAATGAAACTATTGACGACTCGATAGTCGATGCACATTTGAATGTCTACTCCATTCTTCTTGAGTACGATCATAATTGCGGATGCCCATGTCGATTCAGAGTGTTCAATCAGTGTAGCTTCCAGGAGCTTGTTCAGCAACTCGTACATCTTGATTGCCAAGTGTGGACCGACCGATCGGGGTCGTTGGGCAACTGCTTGGCATCACCCACATCTAAATCACCGATGACACCCCTCGCCGGAGCCGGGGCAGCATTTCTGTCACCTAAGAAGATCTTCTGGTGTCTTTTTAGGATGACCTTCATCTGCCTTTCTTGAACATTCGTGCTCTCGCCAGGTTCTCCAACGTCAGCAGCGTCGATGTCGCAATCAGGAGAGAGGTCGTCTAAGTCGGGTAGCATAACCAGCTGATCCTTCAGCTGAGACATAAGCTCACTCCCTTCACGAATGTAAACCGCCGGTTCCCAATCGAGTTCCTCAGCGCTCACCCGCATACACCTGGCATACGCTGCATCAAGTCTTGCAAGCGGTGTTCCGGGTGCGACAGAAGGGGGTAACTTCAAATCCTCATCCTCTGTAACCGGGTCATCCTGAAATGCATTGCATTCTATCCTTGAGCCGTCCCATCTGGGACTTCTCCACCAGATCCCGAATTGACAACTTTTCCGCCATTCCGGGTGTCGACATCTAGGCGACCAGTTCGAGTGAAACTTCGACAGTCATGAGTGATCCAATCATGCTCGGGGAGTATGCCGCAGGCGTAGCATCTTCAACTGATTCCACGCCATCCGTGTCTCTTTGCGATTGCAGCTCTTCCACAATCTTCGTAACCTGGGCTCGCTCAGGTTCCCTTGGACTCACTAGTGACTTCGTTCGCCACTTGTACTTGGGAACCATAGCTGCAGGTGGAGCCGCATCAGAAGCATCTGTTCATAGGCTTCTTGATGCACCCTCGCCTTCGCGGACAATGTATTTTCCTGAATAATCTGTTGCCATTTCATATACATTCGTAACCCAGGGTGAACGAATTGTCCAACTATGGGGATATTCCCATACTCCGCAATCCGAGCAACGGACGTCCCAAGCTCGATCCAACTATCTCGGTCCGAAACGTTGACCACTTTAATCGCTACAGCCCACGATCGTGCGCCATAAACGAGTTGGGTGACCCATTGGTCTCCCCGTCCTTCCCATACAACATCTTGGAGCGGGCGACACTGTCCATATCAGATGGCCACATTTCCATCTTCCCCAGGTCGCAGATGCAATCCTCGCAGTGGACAGACTGGGATATCCCGGTATTCACATCTTCGTACAATATACCCGTACATCACAATACATTCTTCATTCGGGAGACCTACCGTTCCTTCACGAATACCTAGGCGCATCCTAGCACTGAACATGAATTCCATTCCTAAGAGTACATCCACCTCTTCTCCGATGCTCGTCACCCAAACATCCATGAAATACACAATTCCCCATCACAAATTGATCTTGGTCTGTGCACTCGAAGTAATAACACTCGGGACACCACCCAATCCTGACACCTTAATCTGCTTCTGTGAGTTTAACTTGATCTAGAGCATACACGCAAGGTCCAAACTGATCATACTCACAGTCGCCCTGGTGTCAAGTAATATCTGCGTCCTGAAATACTTCACTGCTCCATGAACCGTGGCACACTGCCGTCTTTCCTCTTCGCGATCATTCTCGACCCACCAACCATACCGTTCCCCGGGGTTTAACTTTAATTCAGGTGTACCTTCGGGTTCTGGAGGCAATGACGGTCCTGAAACACTTTGTCGAATATCCGGAGGAACATGTTCGTCATGAATCATGGAGGTCATACATTGTGGGTTATCTTGGTTCCTGGTTCTCAGCTCGGGCCAACATACGCTAACACACACAATTCCAATGGTTCTCTCAGCCCGACGCGTACCGAACCCCCATTCGGTGGGCTTAGTGATTTAACTGCACTTCCACAGAATCGCCCTTGCCATTCAGGATGTCTTTCCGAACACGGCTGGGCAGGTCAGCTAGGCCTCCCTGAAGTACGAGTTTCGTGAGTTCTTGAAAAGCTTTCTACTCTTCGCACTTCGTGCACGACTTGGTCATACAACTTCGGGTTAGGTGTCCACGTCTGTGGCATTGTCCACATACCGTGTCAGTCCAGCGCTTCTCCAGGCGATGTCCAAACTCCTTGCACTTCTCACAAAACTCCAATCGATCCGGGTTGTGGTAGGGCTGGTATCCCTGAAACGCCGCTGGCTGCGCTGGCGGTGGCATCGGTGGTTTCGGATTAGCACTTGAACCACTTCTGGCATTAGGGTTCGCCGGTTTCCATCCCACGTTGTTCAGAATGCGATAACCCTCGTGAATCAACTCTTCCCTGCTTAGGAATGCTCCATTCGAGTTGTCCCAAATCTAGACATCCTGAATTGCGGCAGATAGTTCTTGGAATGCAGCGTCATTTTCACCCACATCTTGCTCAACCTGGGCTGGCTGCTAGACATCCGCACCTTCATCATCCTCAGCCACATAAGCTCGGTTCGAGTTCCGATGTCGCATTCCATCTCGGGCGACGTTGTCCGTTTTGAAGTCACGATTGGTAGGCGATCGGGTAGAATAGTTTCCATTCGCATTCACCTCTTCTTGTTGTTTCAGAACATACTCCAGGTCGGAAACCTTGTAGAACCTCTGACTCTGCAATGTCGACCTGAGCGACATGTCCTTCAGATTCTTGATGAACCGCTTGATGTGTTGTTCGCGTCGGCGTTCAGACTTCATAAATTTCACATCCGCTCGTTCAGCAGCCTGGTTCAGGCGATACAGTAACGCCAGAGCTGTTTTATCCTTGTACTGCTTCATCGTGTAGTACTTCTCAGAATCAGACACCCGGGACTTGCAATATTCACGCTTGAACTTTCGAGCCAGGCGTCCCCAATTCTTACGCACACGTTTCCCTAGCTGGCCCATCCAGTTTCCGGCGGAGGTAACATCTTCGCCTTGAATTCGTATACCTTCATCTGCTCTGTCCAACCAGGCTGGATGGTCATGTTCAGGAACTTCTCCCACCATCGGCGACGTGCCGTCAGGGACTGCTTCTCGTCGAAGTCGACCAAAGCGTTGGTGAATGTCCTGAGAGTGAGCATGTTCCCACCCTTAGCGTTGGTAACCATAGTCGCGTAGGGTGGCTTGTCGTCCGACGAGCTATCGGAGTCACTTGAGCTATCGCCTTCTTCGCTAGACTCGCCACTCGAGCTAGGTTCTGAGGGGTCTTCATTCTGGTGTGAATGCTTCTTGCGTAGCTCCTTTTTAGGCGGCTCCTTGTCTTCCGATCTTGCAGCTCCCGCCGATTTTGCTTCCGTCTGTCGTGACTTCACTCAGGAGCCGCTCGTCTTTGCGATCCTGGTTCCATATTCCACTTTCGATCGGACATCTCCCTTCTCATACTTTGTTTCAGTCAGACTCGGGAGAGTCAGTAGGAGCTCAGCCGCAAAGGCACTGTCGCCAGATGTGTCCTGGTTATCTACCGCGTCATCCTTGATCGCGTTACTTGATCGTGGGTATACTGTCGTATGGTCACTTTGAACTTCTGGTGATATTGGATAAGTGTTGCTCGAACTTGTTCCGCGAACGTTGTTCGACCTTCGGTTAGCTTTCTGATCGTGATTGCGCGCCTCCTTCAAGGGGGTGATCTCCTCTTGCTGACATTGCACCTGAGCACTCATCACGGATTCCCACCGGTCATTCAGGCTCTTCTGCAGGTTAACTGCCCAAGACGCATTCGCCTTTTTGGCCTCCGCTTCGCGTCGCTGCCAGCGCTCTTCAAACTGGGTTTCGGCGGCCTTCAGCGCGCAGGCGACTTCACGGCTGGTGATCTCATTCGACACAGCCTCGGCAGGTCCGGTCGATGCCTGGACTGGGGAAGTTGACACTTCGACACTCGGAACATTCACACTCTTGACGACCCTGGTCGGGCCGCCAGCATCTGGATCGCTTGGAATGCTTGGCCGACACACTGATTGAGCTGGACTTGAGTGGTGACTTGCTTCGACTCGGACCAACATTTCTTTTGTCGATCGCATGGCATCCAGGGCATCCGGAGACGCCCGTGACGTCGCCGAATAGCGCGACCTTCCTGAGCAGCTCGTCATTTCAGACTTGGTCGACCGACTTGGCGACCGTCTGGATGAACGCCTTGAGCGTCTCAAATGTCGTCGTCTCCGCGCGTCGTCACTGGATTCTGACTCACTCGGAGAGTCATTGCTCGGGCTCGACCTTCGTCTGTGAGCGTACTTCCCAGATGTCTTCGACCTGTCATCGCTCCGAATGATGGCCCGCCGCGACTCCGACATATCGACATCGTCAGGGTTGGCTGGCATCGGCGACACCAGGAGGACAGTCTCAGTTTCTAGAACACCCAAGCTACTTTTAGTTTGGGCGACTCCTCCGTGAGCTGCGAATACCATTCCGGTTGGGAGGGCATGCGCGAACTGCATGCGCTGTGTAGCGCCTCCTGTCATGGACCACATCGAGGACGCCGAGGACAAACCATTCCCAGATGACTGGGATTGAAACGGCCCAGAGAGGTTCGACTCATCTGAATTTGTCGCCGTAGCTCCAAACCGCGTTTACCCATACCCTGAGCTTGGCATCTGGGATCCCCTTCGAGCTGCCGACATGTCGCTCGGGGTAGGCATGCTCCGATCATCCTGAGTTGACGTCCGGTAGAACATCAGCGAACTCATTGACGGAATGGACGACGGCCGTGGTGGTGCAAGTTGCTGGCGCTTCGATTCAGGTTCCCCAAGTGATGAACTCACAGGTCTGCGATATACTCGGACTCCAGCTCTCTTCCAGCGCGTGATACACTCACTTCCAAGTAGCTCCGCCTCGTAACTCGACATCAATGAATCACCTTCAACATCTTCCGGGTTCAGCTTCTCCGATTGATCCTTCAGGTTGTGTGCATCCAGGGGAGACACGACTCGACCTTGCTCCTGAAGTGACTTGTTGCCATTCCAGAAGTTCCACAGTCAAGAGGTGCTGCAACTCCTCAGCCACCCTTCGCATCATTTCGACTTCACTCTTGGGTGCGAATACTCGAAACTATTCTGGAACCAGGTTACGGAACTTGTCTCCGGTCTCAAAGAACATCGTTTGCAGAACTGCGGCGCACTCTCGTATGGACAGCTCGTTCAGGGGCACTGCTACTGACGTGAGGTCAGCAGACAGGTTCGGCTCCAATCTGACAAGCCTCCATTTAGAGATCCACGTCTGCGCTCGTGCTCCCGATGACAACCGCGACGCCAAATATTTTAACGTTGCCATGACGGTCCCATACCACGCCTGAAAATTGGGCGCAGGGTGAGGCCAGGCGTACTCAATGATCGGAGACATCACGAACTCCAGAGAAACTTGTTCCGATCGACCCACTTGGCATCCACGTATGGCTTCACCAAATTCGGGCTACCGGATTCTCAGATGCCCCAGAGTCGTCCACGGCAGTCAGATCAACTGTTTCTTGGGTCGATCTTGGAACCTGTATCCGGGATGCTGCCTCCTCATTCGGCATTTGCACACACGAGCTCGAAGATACCGACGTATCGAGCCTCAACTGTGAGTCGTCACCCAGGATGTCCGACGTAGCTTCCTCCTTGACGGTGGATAGCGCACCTTCCAGCTTGATCGTGGAGTCTCACCCGGAGTCGCTTTCGCCTTCAGGGCGTCAACCTCGATCTCATCATGACCCAGCTGAGACTTCTCCGAAGTTCCATCCACAGCTGGGGCCTCAACCTTGACGGCACCTCCAACAGACGCCTTCTCGGGCACATCCGGACCGGACACACCCAAAACCTCCACACTCGAGTCCGAGTTGGAGTCTGCTCCAGAGCCAACCGGCGCGCCCCTTCTTGACCATCCTCAGCGGTGCCATTCAAGGTGACATGATGCGCATCTTGGATTTCCTCGTCCGAGTCTGGCTGAGTCCGAGGGTCCTTCGACTCTGCCGCGTTCTTCTCCTCGCGGGGAACACCTCTCCGAGCGCGAGCCTCCTTCTCGATTACTTCAAGAGGCTTCTGCCCTTCGGGCTGCAATCCCCGAGTTCGACACAACTGTCGTGGCATTCTTCCACGACGGCGACAGCGTCCTCCATCTTCGCGTGTGTTCTCAACTTCGCTCATAACCACCGAGATTAGTAGGTTAGTAGCTCTCAACACCCCTTAAGATCCTAATTGCAGATGTACAATAGCGGTGAAATCTCTGTTTCGAATCCGGGCACGCGCACCAGTTGTGACGAAGTGGGTGAACACTTGACCGCCCAAACGTGTATAGCGTGCCCTGAACGGATTCGAACACGAAGTCGTTCAGGTAGTACAAGACTCGGGCTGAAAACTTGTTCCGTCCGTGTTGGCGTGTGCCTTGCGACAATACTTTTAGGTTCGATTAATTCGAAACACAGGGATACAACCGTAGCAGTGACTTCCAAATAGGATATACAGGTATATAAGAGAACTTCCAGGACCTCCTCGTCCTAGTTGTCCTGAGTGTTAGTTGAGAGATCACGGGTAAAGACCTTCCTCCCAAATTAACCTAAAACAATACAAATGACCTAGATGATATACACAGAGTTTGTTATGCAAATATACAGCCTGTCAGTTAGTAGACACCGAATACAGGTAGATTTCGGAATGCCCTTCGCGCCCCACTCCTGCACTAAGACAGGAGAATTAATATAAGTACCTTCCGTTCACACAGCAATCAGCAATATAGATTCCAGGGGGAGATTGCTATAATCCTCTTAAATCGCAGGGAAATATGAAATACAACTGGACACTCGAGGGTGTCCAGAGGCAACTTGGCAATTGAAATAACTGGATCAGCCCGAATGTTCAAGCACACCGGTCCCCGAGTTAACTTAGCTTGAACGAGGTTGAGAGTCTTCACGCGTCCCGCGTGGCTGTAGTCAGGCCTTGGTGTGGGTGGTCCTTGAGTCCTTGACCCCTTAGGTTGTCTTCCACAGGTCTTCTCCGACGTTGTGCCCCTAGCAACACGGTTCTCTGCAAAAACCACTTGCGCACTAGATGGCAAAACAAACTCTCATAAAACTTTAACTATCAACATCTTCATCGTAGACTATTCTTCATGGTCTTCAGATTCTGTTAGTGTCTTGATCACTGGGGGTTCGAATTCCTCAGTCTCGGTTGCCTCGTGATTACACACCGACCGGATGACTTGGCATTTGTATGCTTGAGTTGTCACATCATCGACCGGCTTGGGCACACGCATCAAATGTTGCCACATGGCCCACCTTGATTTGACAGCATCTCCCGACTCTTCACACGGGTCTCCTCTCCTCTTCAGTATGGTTTTCATGTAGCCTGACGTAGGTGCAACTCGATCGTTGCCTGCACTGACGTATATCGCGTCTTGTACCTTGGACCACCACGTCATCAGTTGACTCGTCCAGCGTGATATTCGGGCTGTATTCCATTCGGGTTGCACGTGATATCTCCATTCGGGACACACTCTCGCAATTCAGGATGTCCGGCGGCCAGGGACCCCCGGGCGCCATATTGTCTCAAACGTCAGTCCCTCAATCTCAACTGGTCCGTCCGAAAGTATCGGTCATCTTTTCGGGCTCCTCCACGCTTCGCCTTCTTGGAACAACAGTGCACGGTCACTCGGCTCGGGTGACCGGAACTTGGGATTTACGTTCACGGAGCATCCTCCGTTCGCCACCCCAAAAGAATGTCATCACGTTCCATATTTCAAATTCCGGCTCTCCAGTCAGGGCAGCTGTGGAGGCCACCTGAATTTCAGGTTGCATCGTCACATACTTTACCCCATAATCACCGCAAGTTAGGACAAAACGGCTAAATATGGAACGCTGCTGTCATTGGCCAAGAGGAGGCCCTTTGGTAACTTTTGCAGAATGGCTGCTGCGAAGCGTTGTATCCGTTTTAGAATCGGTTGCGACCGTTACTTCCACTTTAAGTATCGTTTATATGCGGTTTTCGCTAACGCGACTGTTGCTGCATGGGTGCCTTCCTGAATCAGTAAAGTACGGTGAAGTTACGCTAAGGCATCGTGCCTACAAACCCCTCATTTTCTAAAGCAGACCCCCCAACTTTACATGTGATTCTCAAAGCTGGAGAGGGCGTCCCGTGCGTAAGTAAAAAACATTAAAATACGAGTGAATAACTGCTGTAGCACGCCGATATGGCTCCCGAAACCTCTAAGAGTTTTCAATATCGGTGTAACTTGAACTACCGCGGTTAGCCTAGAATTCCTCTATCGAGGTCTCTTCACGCACGAGGATCTTTCTGCTACTAAATGTAATACGAGTTCTTAACACACTATCCGAAATCAATTTAAGCATAGATCAGCTAGTGTGTTACAATTCTGCTGTAATTAAATATTAATATCGGTATTGATACCGAGGCAAACCGAGTTCCAGAAAGTCAACAATATCTAAAGAATTTATCACTGATAAAAGTGATATGTTCTTCCTTGTGAGGAGTACTCACTGAGGACTAACTGACACGGTAGAACCACATTAACGACAACATAGACTCCAGACCAAAATGGACTCCGAATCGTTCGCAGACACAGCTAGGTTATACATCCCCAACTACGCGATACCGGAGACTGCCACTTCGACTGATAGAAATATTATTGAAAGAGCAGCATTAATTCACCTTGATGCACTTGATGAAAAAGCTTACGTTTCAATTTGGATGGTACATTCGATGTAAGAGTTTCGATCGGTGGAATAGCGCAATACTGAACTGACGTGTGTTTACATGATACAGCAAGTGCTAGGACGTTCCATATACCGATATAACTACCGTCACGAGGCTATAGATACCGCGGACAATGGCTTGGTTTTGGCGTTAGTAAATGCTCAAGACCGTCGCCATGAATTCTACGTTGTGATTAGCAGCAATTATTGGTAGATCGTATCGACCGGTACGCACGGACAGCCCGCCAGTGGGTATGATGGCACCAACCGTTGAAACACACATGGAAGAGAACTTATACTTCACTAGGATCGAGGAAGCGGGCTTTTTGCGGGAGAAGTGTGTTGCTCAAGAAATTGCTACTTCGACGGCTGTTGCTGATGCAGTCGTAGCGCTGATGAAGTCGAGGCACAGCCCCGAGCTTTGAGTGATAAGGTGAATAACGCAGTAACTGCGTTTGCAGATCAACAAGAAACCTATCATACCTGATCAAGATTGGAGGCCTCTACTAGCGGCCCGCTAGCTCAATGCAAAAACTACAGTAAGCACAAGACACATGTTTCGTTGCCCAGTATCGGTGAATTCAAACCATTATTAACTGCTTTTTAATATGGTTTGATCAGCGGTAGTTTTATACAAATTATTGTGCCCCTAGGCAAAGTTCGCCACGTAGCGCTGCATCACGGGTTCACCACAGCCTCCCACTTAATTCCATTAGAAACGTGGTACCCCTCCAACTGCAAGGTTAAGTTGAAGTTGGGTAGTACTGCATACTAAATCCAAGTGACCACTCGAGGCGCCCCCAGCAGTACTTGTACTATATTCTATGCTCGCGTCCGATTGGCTCAGATGGATACTTAATTGGACTGAGCCTGAATACTTCGCGACCTTCACAGAAACCGTTGCACCGATATGTGCCGTTTAACTTAATTTTAAAACGGCACTGTATAACATATGTTCAACCATTAACTTAAGCATGTAGTGTACCGTGATTTCTGAAAACGTTAGTAGCTACACTTGTTTTGATTAGCGAAGTAAGGTCGAGAAACATTTAACAGATTCACAAATTTGTCTTGTGTCCCATGTGATCTGGCGCAAGAGCGACACTACAAGCCACAATTCATCCTCCTTCGAGCCGTTATTATAGTACTTGCCGTTTTCGGAAATATAACTACTATGCGTTTCAAACACTAATATTTCAAAAAATAGCCCATAAGGGTTGTTAGTTTTCAGCTCTAAGCTGGCTGTGGGTTTACGTGCTTTTGTGAACCTGTAGCCAGTATCATTTTCGTTTTCTCCTCGTCTTCCACAAGTGCTCTTGATGGCAATTCTGTATGCGTAGCCTTTTTGGGGTTTCTTCTGGGGACGCATACATTTGAGTACTTACTCTGGGGTGGCACTTGCAACGAGTTCGGAGAAACTCTCAACATTGAATTCTGCTAAATTTACGACTTTCGGTTCCTTGAGAAATACACAAAATGCTTCACGATTTTTGAGACGTGACAAAGCTGCACCAACCAACACAGCTATCGAAGCCAACAATGTTAATAATGAGGAGAGCGCGCGATTATCAGAAGCATTGTGGTTGGTAGCTCACGGGCAGCTGCTGTAAAATTCCTCGAGTCAACCTACAAGGGTGCGACCAAGGTTGTGGGAATAGCTAAGGTCAACAAATTCAGGGCACAAAACCGCCAGCGTCTTGCAAAATCGCTCTACAAGAAGATAAATCCTGACGAATTTTTCGCCAGGCGAAGAAACAAACTAACCCGAACCTAAGCATGAAGCAAGAGGAAGTAGCTCGATTATACAAAACACTTCTCCAGAGTAAACAGACGAACCACCACTCTTGAGGCACAATAAAATGTGGTGGCGAAGCGCAGTTTAAATTGATTGGTGGAAAGTTGGAACATACATGCGTTTGACACACTAATATAGTCAATGATCAAAGGAGACACGCTTTGTCGTTTGCTTTTGAAGACTTCCCTAGAATATGTGCTGCATGTACTGGATACTACAGAACTAATATGGCTATTGTACGCTACAAGCTATGTATCTTAAATGTTGCACAAAGATGCTTATCATCACTATTATTACTCAGAATCTCTCTTTGACCATCTATTACCTCGATAATCGAACTGCAGCACATTAATATACTTAATCATCTCCTAGGAGAGGTTTGTATTGGCGACATGATGTAACAGATGTAGATTAACATTCACTCTGGTGGTCAACCTTTAAGAAAATTCAACAAGATATTGAATTCTTGGACGCGAGATGGTTTAGTCTAAACGATCGAAGTATCCAGGTCCCATCCTAAAACTACCAATCTAAAAATCATAATTCTATCCTTATTTACCAATGAAATTCTGCTAATCCTAAACGTAGCTTGCTTTCTACTTTCCGAGATTTTCTTGTAGTGTCCCATAATCAAATATCCGGTCGACAAACTGAATTGTTGCAAATCGACTTGGTTTTCAACCAATGAGATTGCCCTAATCTCAATGTAGCCGCCGCAACATTTTGCCATACTGTTTCACCCAATAGAACTACAGGTAAGAAAAATAATGCATGCACGCAAGATTACTCTAAAACAGAGTAAACATCTAGAGTGCTAGACGAGGTAGTTTTCTGCCATGTCAATGGCAGAGACTACCGCGTCCCAAAACGACCATGATACCGGATTTCTTCGTTTCTTGCAGCATTCCGCACCGAAATGTCGTAAATATACATGTACGGAAATTAGTTCAGTATTCAATCCTACAAAAGACTGTAAAGTTATCATCTACTACGAAGTAGTGTGGTTAAGGCAATGGGGATGACATCAGAATTTACAGCATTGTCGGAAGTTGTTATGATGTGCTAGAACGATGAATACCAATCAAGGTAGTACACAAATCAAATACCTCTTTATGAATCACTATAGGTAGTACCACATATTGCTTTTACCACTTATATACATATTCAAGTTTCGGAGTCTCTTGCCTTCTGTAGTGATTGCGGTTGAAAACCAAAGTTATTTGAGACCAGAATGAACCGGAACAATAGCTATTCAATGTTGCAACTCGTTTTTGAATTTTCATTTTGTCAACTACGAGTTCGGAAAGGTAACGATCTACTCTGAATCCGTTGGAATTCGTAATGACCTGGTCTGGAACACAGTAAGGAGCTGTTGCTAGTGGTAAAGGGACCAGCGATAGCGGCGAGAAAACTAGAAACAGCGGAACCAGCAGCAATATGCCCAACTGGGACGTTGGGAAGGTACAGGCGAAAACGCTGGAGAAGATGAAGCACAGGTCGTATATGGAGCACCTGAAGGAACGAGCAGAGCTCGTGGAGGTTGCTAGCAGAGCCGAGAGGACCAAGAATAACAATCAATATATCAGTCTTTCATTTCGTTCGAGCCCCTACCGGTTCACTTCCCAATAGGGTTATGAACCGAAGCCCCGGTTTTCCTGCTCAACGGAACAAGTATAAGATGTCCAAGCCAATGAAGAACACGTCAGAATGCATCACAAAGAATTGGGATGGGAAGGACGGGCAGACTTACAAGTGGACCATGAGGACAGTGTTCAAGGAAGAAGACTTGTTAAAGATAGTAGACCGACAGCTGACGTAGTCAATGCTCTCCACTGAAGAGACTGATGCTGACTTTGACAAGAAGCAGATAATGATCTTGAGAATGATCAGTGCATCAGTGCCACCAGATATCATACACCAAATCCTAACGGCGGATGTGAGATCGGATATTTGGGACGCTCTGTGCGATCTGTTCGAAAACAAAGTGAACAAGACAGTCAAGGTTCATAGAATCCGTCGATTAGTGACAGAGTTGTGGAATACAAAACTTATACCTGATGGTGATGCAAACCTACACCTTTCTAAGATGTTCAACTTGCGCACTGAGCTAATGAATATGCAGTACACTCTCGAAGATGTCGACATGGTTGATATTGTTGCTTCAGAATCTGGCCGAGCTAGCGGTGTTCGAGACTTTGAGGTATCAGTAAGCTATGGAGCTGATACTAGTGTCTACACACCCACCAAGGTCCGTGAACACATAAGAGCAGCAGCATCACGTCAGACTGGATTTCACTGTAAACGTGGGCCTGGAACGGGGCAGAATATGGGACAGAAAAGCGCTGGGAACAAAGCTGATGCTAAAGGAAAGCCCGAAAATCAGCAACAGCAGAAGCTTACATTTGGGTCCAAAGGATCCAAGAAGGGTAGGAAGTGCTACGCGTGTGATAGTGGAGATCATATCAGAGCTAACTGCCCACAGAACGCCATCAATGCAGAAGACAATGGCTAGAAGCAGAAACAGCGAGGTCTCTGTACGCTCCGACGCACACACGCAATTGCCAAGATCTCATATCATGACGTGAGTTCAGGGCACGGAGTAGTGACTCGTGAGCTTGATACGGAGCCCAACTCGATTTCAAGTGTTGATTTAAGTTGTCAGGCTCTGGATGTGACAGAAAGAGTGTGACGCTGTCGGGACAGTAACAGTGGTTGGTGGTATTTTGATACAGCGTCCAACGCCCATGTGACCAGAAACCGCGCTCAGTACGTCAGTTTCACAGAAGAAACAACAATCAGCCAAAGTGTGTACGGTGCAATATGCAACTTCACTGCAGCTGAAGGTGTGGCTCCATTGAAAACGTGGCATGAGAGACTAGATCATACGCGTCCTGAGTACCTGAAGAACATGGTTGATCAAGTACTCGTCAAAGGAATGATGCTTAGTCAAAGACAACATAACCAGACATGTGACGCCTGTCACGTTGGCAAGCAGAAGTGATCACGTCGCAGGAAGAAGCTCCTCCGCAAAACACGAGTGCCGAATCAATAAGTCTATGCAGGTCTTCTGATACCAAGTTAGTGTAATGGTACTCGCTACGAGGCGGTTCTGAATATCATGTACGGACACTCAAGGATTGTCAAGATGCACCCACTAAAGCGCAAGGCGGCTGAGGTGGTAAACGCTCACATCAAACGGTACGTAGGCTGGGCAGAACGTAAAGCTCGACGTAGCTAACGGACTGTAAACTAGGAATCAAGTACCCTGTTCGACAAATTCTAACGGACAAAGGTGGTGAGTTCGTAAACGCGATGATACCGAGCTCGTATACGAGTAATGGCATCGAGCACATAAAAGTGGGACAGAAAAGCTCTCAGTTGAACCTGTGTGAGCGCACGCACCAGTCGATCGTGGGAATGACCAAGTCAATGATGCATCATGCAGGCTTTCCACGGTCATTGTGGCGTGAACCCCTTCGAAACGTTATCTAGGTGAAAAACCGGGTATACAACAAAGGCACCAATGCTATCCCATTCGAACAAATGTCGGGGAGCAAACTAGGCATTTATCACATCAGGACGTTTGGGTCATTGGCGTACGTGCACGTTCCGGTAACGCCTGGTAGGCGCAAATACCACGATAACGTCAAACTGGGTTTCGTGCTGGACTATGACGAGCTGGACTATGACGAGCTGGACTATGACGAAGATGCTGTTGGATGCGAGGTGTATTTCCCCGGTGAACGCACTGCAAAGTTCGTGCGTGACTTGCGAGTGTCCGAGGACGTCATGTATCGGGATTCTCATACTGTTGATTTGAATGAACCTGCCCTGGAGTCGCTAGTTTTCACGAGAACCTACGTAAATGTTATCTGTGGTACAAGTGCCGATAAAGCCATGGACACAGCTATAAGTGAGGGTGAACGTGAATCTATGCGAAGAGAAAGCGTATTCGAGCCTCCAGTAAGTAATTAGTCTGTGATGTTGGATAACACCCGTGAACCCGAAGAAGCCGCAAGAGTTGAATCAAGTCTCGGCGAAGTGGACGCCAATGGACTCTCTAGAGTGTATAAGGAGACATGTTGTGAAATGTTGGGTGGTTTAGCTGAAATCAGTGGAGTTGAAACCGAGTCCGTAGTTGGAGTACACGGATCTGTTCTGGGTGAGCAAGAAGATACAGAGATCTACAATGAAGCTGCCGAAATTCACAGTGTTCAAGATGATTCATGCTCAGGTAACGATCAGGACCAGGACTTTAACACGGAAGCGGATGATACAGTCACAGTAGCCAGTGTATTTGCACATGCAAGTGAGAGAAACTGGAGTGTCATGAAGGTCATGGTGACCGAGTGTGACGGTGATCTGAGTGAGGTAATCACTGGCCAAATGGAATCAGAAACCGAAGCAGAAACCGGGGGCGAAACTCCAAGACTCATAACTAAACGTATTCAACGCAATGAAACGCCCTCAGAACAAGAGCCAGTAGAGCGTGCAGCAGATAAAACGACACCACAGAGGACTCGTACTGGACTCAGAGAAGCACGCGAGCGTCGTCGACCGGGTTAAATGGACGACTACGTTGTGAGCGCGTTGCAGATCACAAACCGAGTTCTCGGTGTAAATGGTAAGCCTATTCGAGCAAGTGACGTGACGATTCCACGAAATCGTCGTGAAGCCATGGGATTCAAGTTTGCAGATATCTGGAGACTTGCCGAATTGGAAGGGATGACAACACTCACGACCGAGGGAGTCCTTAAAGAAATTCCTCGATCGGAAATACCCAAGGATGCTCGTGCCATCAACACAATGCGGGTTTACGCGCTAAACTCCGGCCACCATGAGTACATTATCCGGTTTAAAGGACGAACGGTGGCGCTGGGGAACCACCAGAGGACTCGAATTGATTTCCAAGAAACATTTTCTCCTGTAGCTAGAATGTCTTCGTTTCCGCTGTTACACGCACTCGCTGCAGTGTTGAATTTGCTGGTATTCGGTGGAGACATCAACACAGCTTTCCGAACACATGGCTCAACATTCCTCAATATGAGAGATCTATACCAGGTTTTCATTGTGATATCGATGGCCACGTGTACATGATGATGCGAGCACTGTATGGGCTAAGACAGTCTGGACGCGAATGAAATTCGGAACTAAATCAGTGGATGCTGAATCGCGGATTCCATAGATCGCTGACTGAACCATGCCAGTATTTCCTATTTGAAGGTGATCGATCGTCTACATGCTTATTTACGCCGATAGTATTCTCGTGGCAACAAACCGTGAAGACTTCAAGGTGAAGCTCTTCAGCGAACTGAACGAAGTGTATGGAATCAATGACCAGGGACTTCTATCTCAGTACTTGAGAATAGAGGTCAGTCAGACAAGTACGAAAATGACTATCTGACAAGAAAAGTATGCACGCGAAATACTACAGAAGGTCTGGTACGATGGGGTGGACGCAGTTGGAACTCCTATGGAAACTAACGCTCGACTAGTACCTGTTGATGATGAGGAAGAAAACGATACCAGTTTTCCTTATCGCGAGGCGATTGGAATGCTGATGTACGTGGCGACTAGCACTAGGCCGGATTTAGCATTTGTCGTGAGTCAGCTGAACCGCTTCGTGGGAAAACCATCAAAGAATCATGTCGGGACTTTGAAGCTTCGGTACCTGGTAGGGACAGTCAACTATGGAATTTTCTACGAAAGAGCGGGACATGTCGATGGTGACGTCGGGCTTAACGATTATTGTGACAGCGACTGGGCCAATGATCCAGAATCCTGCAAGAGTACAACAGGATTCGTCTTCACACTTGCCTGTGGTGCGATTTCCTGGATGTCGGGAAAACAAAGCATCTTGGCCTTGTCGACGACCGAGGCGGAATATATATACATGTGCAGCAACAATGGAGGCTATCGCAGAAAGCAACATGCTACAAGAGATTTTACCGAAGACAAAATGTGGAGTTAAAGCTGGGCATTGACAATCAAGCAGCGCTCATAATGGCACCAATCCGACTTATAGTCGGCGCACAAGGCACATCGAGCTGTGTTGGCACTTCGTGCGAGAGCAAGTGGAAAAGGGTGACCTTCTTTTGCACAAGATCAAAAGAGGTGTTAATCCAGCAGACTTCTTCACCAAACCTTTGGACGAAGTTTGGCTGAAGTCTCTGTTGCGGTTGATCGGAATTGGCGGCCAGAAGGACTCACAGCATCCGTAGAAAATCTCTTGGTAATCGAAGCAATGCTTCACGAAGGGCGTGTTGCAATTTGTATTGACCTGGCCTGGAACAGTAAGGAGCTGTTGTTAGCTGTAAAGGGACCAGCGATAGCGGCGAGAAAACCAGCAACAGCAGAACCAACATCGGTATGCCCAACCGGAGCGACAACTGGGACGTTGGGGGTAGCTACGGGCGAAACGCTGAAGAAGATGAAGCACATGACCTACATGTAGCCCTTGAAGGAGCGGGCGGAGCTCGTGGAGGTTGTTAGCAGAACAGAGTGAACCAAGGCTAACAATCAGTCTATCAGTCTTTCATTTGCTTCGAGGTACACAAGTCAAGCTACTGGCCCTACCGATTCACTTCTCAATAGAATAGGGCTTCCGTGCTACTTTGGATACGCTTACTCAGAGCCTGCAGCACCGATAGGTTGGCCATCGCCGTAGATACGTACTGTAGCACAAAAGTCACACGATCATATGTACATCGCACCATAAATCCTACTATCCAAGTATTTATACCGCCGTGTCGTCACTAGCGACCGTCGTCAAACCAGACAGAATCCTCTTCAGGTACACGCGCCTGATCTGGTTGTTGATGTTGATCCGATTCGGGTTGCGTACGTGCGGCTAGTCAATGATCGACAGGATCGGATCGGGCATGAGGAGCTTGAGGAAGGCGCTCTCGTCCGGAGACGTGTAGCGACGTGCCAACGCGTGTGGCTTCTCGGTCTCCAGCGGTATAAAGTCCAGCAGACTGCCATCGAACGTCTTGTACTTCCCCTTGAGGCCTCTGAACGCCGCGAACTTGCTGTTCACAATGACACGTCAACGGCTGGGTCCAACGCAATTAAAGCACGCCTCAAATCGGTATTTAAATTCACCTTTATGTAATATCTCTCTTTCATGCTCACGTAACCCTCAGGATCGCGAGTAATTGGACGCGGTCAATGAGCGCGAAGATGATGGTCTTCTTTTGCCTGGGTGCTTGCATTTAACACAATACCACCTTAACACCTAAACACAATGCTATTCGTAACTATGTCTGTGCGAACAAGTATCTATCCCTCTAACCATAATATTCATGTTAGGCAGACCGTTCCTAGCATATCGTATGTATCGTAATCCTTGTCGTAGAAATTCATTTTGCTATTCATGTATTTTAATTATAATTGCTATAGCATTATTGAATGGGTGTATAACGTAGTATTATGGTCTGACCGGGGCATGACATAATCATCTTGCCAAAATCTACATGTAGATGCGCTTCTTTCCGTGCATTGTCCATAATTGTTGCTCTGTTTACGCTTCTTCCACATGCACCCCACATGACAATTCCGTCTGCACTCTGTCCTAGGTTCTAGTTGTGCTTGTAGCCTTCGTCGGTTGATATATATAATAAATCTTTGCATCATATTTCGAGGTAATTAAAAAACTAATTGCAAGTTGCAAGTTGCAACACATCTTATGAAAACGACGATGGGAATCCTATTATGGGAAAATGAGAGACGTTGAGTTGTGCTTTGCGCCCAATTCTACATAACTAATTTTGCGATAAAATAAACCTACATTTTAAATATATTGATAGCTACCTTCCATTAAAATATATTAGTATTGGAGCATCTTAGTCGCTTGCTCCATTGAGTTGCTTTGGGAGCGACGATCTTTGTGTCGATTCCGGATCATTACGATCCTATCGTAGGGAATGGAGTGTTTTGAAAGCCGTTACACTTATCAATCAAGTTATATCTTTATTTGATATGGATAAGTATAGATATTAAGATATTGAGCTAGTTCTGGAATCATTTTGGATAGATAGGAACAGTACCAAAAATATTTGAATTCTGAACTCAGCAGTGGTTTACCAAGATCTTCGAATGCGCAAATACTATTCTAGAGTTGTTGAATTGGGAGTATTGCGAGACGTAGGTTCTTCGGGCGACGTTGACTCGAATTGAGCAACAAGCAGTACCGTTCGTCGCCTTTTACCAACATCGTTACGAGCTTCTCAGAATTCGGCAAGATTCACCTCGTGCTGCTGGGTGTTCTCCGCGAAAGTCATCCAAGCGTCCACGCACACCCTAGGCAACTTTGTTCCAGAACAGACACACAAGCGGCCACTAACTGGATCCATATCCAATAATCGAGCCAAACGTCAGTGTGGTCCTCTCTGTATCCACTCCGACGATGAGAACGACGATGAGGATAACGAAGGAGGATCCAATCCGCTGCCCACTCACTACTCGTTGTTTCTTCCTGCGATCGGTCGACAGGAGCATCTTCAAGGTTCCCCCAGCGACCCCATCCTTGTCAGCGACGGTGGTGATCTTCCTGGTCTAGGTGATCATGGCAGAGACAATGCTTTCAGCAGAAGTGATGACGATCGTGTCGAGGCTTCTAGCAAGAATGATCGCGACGGCGATGAAGCTCAGGAATGTGTCGACTCCAGCAACGAAGAGGCTGAGAATGGAAGCGGTGGTCCAGGTATCGGTGGATTCAGCCATAGCAGCAGTTCCGAGCCCACCTCGTCCCACATGTCAGACAATAGTATCTTGAATCGGCACTAGTACCGTGATCTCCTACCCACAGTGATCCCGAGCGATCAGTGGATCCCCGGTTATCGACGACCGGTTCGGTACCACGCACTCAGAGACTGCGCTCCTTGGTCCCTCAAAGATGTCAGCCGTATCTGCATCAAACAATTAAACATCGACACTTTGTGCAACTTGTGGACGTGGCCGATATCCTGGCTGTTCTCTTAGAGCACTAAGGCTCCTAGTATCGACTCGTGGTATCCGGACCTAATCACTGAGTCCAACATTCGGGCCATGTATGCGACCACACCACCTCCGTGGGAAGCTCTTCGTCGCCCGGTAGTACATCGATCCTTTGAACTGACCGGGTGGTTTGCTGGCTTCTGTCAGCGCTACACCAATTTTAGAGGCTCACCTGCAAGTGTTTTGGGAGACCACCCACAAGCTTCCAATCGGTACCAAGGCATCCCCATTCCTGAAGCAGCACCAGAAGGGTTGTCGTGTCCGCAGGATGCGTACGGGGCCTCGCTGGAAACGGCTGCTAAAATATCTGCTGCAGGGCCTCATCAGTGGCGAATGCGATCTCGATCTCTTTTTGGACCCGTATTTCTTGCATTTGCCAGCGCGCAACGAACAGGTCCACTGGTATCCCGGCTTGGGGAGCCCACAACGTCTAGCTGACCTCTTTACCGCCTTACAGATGGTTGACGTCGCAGATCCCTGGCGTAACCAGTACCGCGCGAATATCTTGGATCATCCTGGATCGCGTATCGGTCGGCTCGACGAGAAGTTCTTCCGCGACGGGGAAGGTTCCTAGGCAGTTCGGCTTAGCACGTAGCTCCTTTGCGAGAATTCGAAATTAACTTTCGAAGTGTTTCTTCTTGTACTCATTCTAAACACATACAACCCATCCGTGCGACCTTTTCGCACGAATTAACCCCTCGCAACTAGTGTGACGGGTCTCTGCCCACTTCCTCTTCGTGGGATTGCATGACTCCAACCCTGCTGCGGCTGACCTTGCTTCTCTCAAACGCACGGAGCAGCGCTCCACAATTTAAATCCACTTCGTCCGCCCAAGTCGGCTCGTCGTACCCCTTCCAGCGTACCAAGTACTCGCGGTAGTTCCGCCCGTAGCGCGTCCTCCGAGACGAATGTATGTTCATAATCTCGTCCACCTCGTACTCATCCTCATCTAACTCTCGAACCCAACTGTCTTCCGGCAGGGGTGCTTCATCAAAATCCACACATTCTTCCTCCGGGACGGCGAGTTCCAGCTTCGGCCGATCAGGGAAATGCAGGGAAATGCCTAACCGGCTTGAGCTTCGACACGTGAACGATTGGGAAGATCCGGTATTTAGTCCCAGCGATATCGATCCTCGCCGCGGGATCGTCGATCATCTCAGTCACGCGGAACGGTCCATGCCAGAGGTGCGCAAGCTTCCGTGCGTAGCCGACCTTGACGCGATCAAGATATAACCATACCTGGTCTCTGGCCTTGATGTTATGCGGACGAAGACCTTCGTTATAGTGGTCGGCCCGATCGCGAATAGCTTCACGCAGACGCTCGTTGGCGACTTCGCGAGCGCGTTAGTAGTGACGCTGCACATGGTTTCGCCATCGACGTGGATCGCGATCTCAACGGCGAGTGATTCCTACCGGAAGCGAAGCTTCTAAGGTTGATCGCGGATCCCATCCATGAACAAGGAAGAACGGCGTGTCACCTCGAACGCGATCCTGGGCAGTGTTCAACGCAAACGTCAGGCGCTCGACATACTAGTCCCAGTTTGGTTCACGTCAACGGCATACATCTTCACGGCTCGGGTCAGCGTCTGCACCATCCTCTCCGCTGTGCCATTGGCCTGGGGTCGATAAGCCATCGTGGGGCTTTGTCGCTGACCAACTATGCGTTTGAACGCGGGGAAGACATCAGACATGAACCCAGGTTCGCGATCGTGCCAAATAACCTCACTCGCACCGAAACGACGGAACGCACTCTCCTCGTAGCTTTCGGCGATCTGCTGTGCCGTTCGGGTGCCACTCGCTTTCGCGAGCACGTAACCGGTGAACAAGTCTACCCAGATTAGAAGCTCTGTGGTTCCTTTGTACGACTTTGGCAGCGACGGGATGTGATCCATGGCAATGATCTGGAACGGGTACGTGGCCTGAAGGTTTCCGGGCGATCTTCCTTGAATGGTAGGTCTTCCTTTTCCGGCCTCACAGTCCACACACTGACTCACATATCGCTGCACGTCACGAAACAAGCCTCTCCAGTGGAAATGCTGCTTGATCCTGGCGTATGTTTCCGGGGTGTCCACCTTCCAAGCTCGCGTGATAGTGGTGTAAGAAGTCCTGACGAAGGAGCTCAGGGATCACCCGCTTGACGGCCGCGTCGCGATCTTCGTAGGCTATCGAGGCAGAGGGCGGACAATACAGCAGAAGTCCGTCATCGTCAACTTCATACGAGTCAGCGATCTTCGCACACGATCGAGCGTCCTTCGCGGTGAGATCAGCTACGTCCCCTGTCAGGTACATCTTCAGATCGGCGATCCACTTCTCTTCTCCTTGCGCTCGAGCGATGCGTTCTAACCTCATGCTTTGTACCCCTTATTCTTGCAGATATTCATGTGGGGATCGTTTCCTCGTCGATGATCGAGTCACCACCGACACGTGAACGACATTGTCCTTGCTCTTTGGCTTCAGGATCTCTCCCAGTCGCTTGAGTGTTATCAAGTCCTCGAAGACCTCCGTCGACGTAACAACCGTACCAGCTTCCGCCTGTAAAGCTTCGCTAGCAAGACGATCTGCGCTTCGGTTCCATTCCCGCTTTACGTGCACGAACTCGTGCTGAGGCCACGTCGAGAGTTTCCCCTTCACTTCCTCACGAAGGAGCTGCAGCGCGGGTGCCTTGCATGCGATTTTGCCTCGCATTTGGCGGATCACCAAGTTGGACTCGACGCAGATCACCAAGCGTCCCCTGTCACAATTCGCCAGGACATCCAGGTACAAGATCAACCCATGATATTCGGCCTCTTTCACCGTCATCTGGGTCGCATATGCCGACGACACGGTGATGATCGTCCACTCGGGTAGGTTCCATACAAATGCGCTGTATGCTCCACCGCCACGTTTCACCCGCGCAGATCCATCGAAACTCACCACGGTCAGCTCTTCGCTCAGCTCGACCGTCGGTTCGGGCGCCATGATCACTTGCCGAGGCTGCTTCTTCGGGGCCACCGCCGCCAGGGCTTCGTCAACCTCTTCTTGTGGAGTGATGCTCGCGGCAAGGGTTCCTTAGACTTCGTCCTCGCCCTTCGCGCACCGCACGATCTCCAACGTCCACTGTGACAGGAGGGTGGCCCATGAACCCAAGCGGCCTTGCAGACCTGAGGATTTCAGCAGCCAAGCCAGGGTCGAGTATCGCGTCAGAACCTTGATCGTCTTGAAGACCAGCATAGTGTGGCATACGCCCAAGATTCTCAGCAATGCCAATACCTCCTTCTCGACGATCCCGTGATTTAGTTCGCTCGTCTTCAAGATGCAACTGGTGAAGGTCACTGACCAGAACACGCCATCATGTTCCTGCATCAAGGCTGCGGAGATCGCCCACTTGTTCGCGTAAACTACGATCACGGGTGGGTGGCCAGGGTCGAAGTGTTTCAGGATCGGTGTCGAGACGATCTTCGCCTTCGGCATGGTGAACTCGACCGTGGCTTGCGTCCAGCGGTCTTCATCAATCTCGTCTTGGTCGACAGCCCCTGTCTGCACTGGATGATCCACGACCTTCGTTCGGCGACGCAGCTCGAAGAAGTCCGACTCACGCTGTTCGTACAAGATCGCGGCATACACGGCGAAGTCCTCGATGAAGCGTCTGTAGTAATTCAAACTGCCGAGGAACGACTGCATCGCACGCAGGGTCTGCGGAACGGCAAGTTACACAGCAACTCCAAGTCCTTGGGGTGAGCTTCCAGGCCTTTGATCGAGACTCGGTGGCCAAGGTAATCGACCTTGCGCATGCCCCATGCGCTCTTCACCACGCTGATCGACAAGTTCCAACGATCGCAGGCGTCGAGCAGTCCTTCAACCTTCTCACAGAGATTGTCCCACGAATCAGCAGTGGCCAAGATGTCGTCGATGTACGACCGTCGTCCCAGCACCGAAGATCCGTGACCCATCTCTGGCTCTCCTGAGGTGAACACGTCGGCTTGGTCTTCTGCGTTCTCGCCATTTCCGATCTTGGGGAATCCGTACAGGTCATTGCCGAGAAGCTGCTGGTAGATTTGCGGCGCGTTCTTCAATCCGAAAGGCATGCGAGGCCACTCTAACAATCCGAAAATCGTAATGCATGCCGAGATCTCACGCGCTCGCTCCGTCATTTGCACTACCTAGAATCCGCTCGCCATGTCCAAGGAACAATACCAGAGAATTTTGTCAAGATCCTCCAAAAGATCGTTGATCAGCGGCATGGGGTACACCATCAGCCGAGTGAGCGAGTTCACCAAGCGGTAGTCAATACAGAGACGAATGTCGACCCCGGTTAATGATGATCACGATCGGCGACACCCATGGAGAGGCGGAAAGGGCGATAATCCTCGCGTCTAGCAGGCCCTTGATCAAGTCGGATAACTTCTCCGATATTGAGGCGCTACTCGGCGAACACGGGGCTGCACCGCCTACGTCAATATCACAGACTACTCCGACTACTGCCGGCGGCAATGCGTTCGCTTTCCCGATCAGGAGATGGTTCCTTCTCCAGATGATGCGTCGACGTCGGTTGATCTCTTCCGGCGTATTCCACTTGGGGTCTCCGGCTTGGACGTCTTCGATCTTGATTTCTTCGGTCGTGTTAACAATCTCCGGCAAGATGGCTATCAGTCCATCGAGATCCTCCGCAGAGAGGCTACCACCATCGTGGTAATACCCTTCAGCGTCTTCTTGGATCTCCGCTGGCTCCTCCAGTTCTTCGATCCTCGATTCTTCTGGGGTTTCTTCTGCTGGGGCGTCTTCCACGAGAGTGGGCCCCGTTATTTCAGCATCCAAGGTTGGTCAGCCCCTGGTTCCGCATGAACCTCTCCTTCCTCGTTCACCTGGCCACCTTGATGGGTGACCTCCTCTTCCGCGACTAGCTTGTGCTCTGAGGGTTTTGCGTCAGTCACAATTGGCTCCGCCTAGCGGACAGTCGCAGCTGCGACCATTGGTCGCGGAGTCGTTTCACCTCTTTTCAGAATCTTCGTTGGTGGGTCGTACTGAGGGTGCTCCATTAGCGGTTCTGAAGAATCAATGGGTGGCTCCTCACAATCCCGTTGATCGGTCGTCGCTTCGACTGCGGTCGTTTGCCACTCTGCGTATCAGCGCGACCCGACCGACACGTGGCCTGGCACGTGGGGGACAAGATCTTCGGCGAACCACATGCCCAGGTCCGTGCTTCGATGCAGGCGGAGCTCGTGATCACCAACATTGGTGATCCGCAAGTGTCGCCTGCGCCCAAGTCCCTTCGTGACGGTAGGTACCCAATGTTCTCCACGCACGATCCACAATTTCTCTGGGTCTAACGCGCGTGGTGCCTTCAGGGGAACTTCGACCGAATCACCGACGGGGATCGCGACGTCGTCCTCCAGCAATAGCGAGTGCCTGCTTCGACCATACGGCGGACCTCGTCCTGATAGCTGGAACCTGACTTCATCGGCCTAACACATCGTGCCGTCGGCAAGATCGAGGCGGATACCGGCTGGGACCATGAAGTCCATTCTCAAGATCGCATCCTGACCAGCGATAGCACCAACCCAAGCATCCGAAGAAATACAGCAGATACCCGGCCAGCGTGACCTTGATCGTGGTGCGCCCCAACGTCGTGTAGACATTCTCTCCGATCCCCACACATTCTTGTTTCTGACTCTCGTCTATGATACAGTCAATCTTACGAGCAAAGATGGTGTCCACGATTGAGACTTCTGCGCCAGAGCCTAAGAGCATTGTGGCCTTCGAGTTGTTAATCTTCCCAGTGATCTTCGCCTGCTTGAACCACTTGCCGGACGAGTAATCCTTCCAGTATCCTCGCGATTCACTGGTCTAAGGTCCCAGCCAATATCTGGTGGGGTTCTCGTCATCGAGTTCACGGCCTTGGGGTTTCCGGGCTCCGTGTCTGGGGTATGATCTTTCCAGTACCCACGGGTCTTTCCATCAGTTAAGTCCAGTTCCATCACAACATACGATCGCGCATATTCATCCTTCCGGAGTCTCGCGATCGTGAAGGCACGTTTCTCATGAATTTCACGTGTATTGTTGATAGGATCCTTCGGAGAACTGACCTTCGACTTCGCTTGCCTGTCAACGTATGCATATATGCAGAACTTAGAACGCTCGGCTCGTACCAAACTCCAACCTGGTGAGCGTTCTAGTTTACCATTTTCTCCCCCTTCGAAGTAAACATCCCAGTGTGACGCGTGGGATCTTACCACTGGCGAATCAAGTTGTAAAACGCTTCCATCGGGCATTCGCCGGCCTCGTGAACTTCGCCACACGCTAGGCAGACGTACAGGTATGATCACCTGGACGCCCCCTTCTGCCGCACTTTTGGCAGGTCAAACACTTCCAACACCCAAGATCGGAGTGCCTCGTGGACCCACAGTGGGAACATTTCTCTGTACAATCGTCGTGTCGACGGCGAGATTGCTGATCGGCGTTGTTTGGCGAAGGTTAGGGGTCACGGCGCGGCTCCAGCGGAGACTCAGACTTGCGTTGGTCTGTGACCGCCGCAAGGTAGACTTGGGAACGACCTTGGTCCAGGACCGATCTTCCGGAATCTGATTCTGAACTGTCACTGTCGATCGCTATGTGGATGGAGCGTACCGCTCGAGTAGGTTTAGACGACGCTTATAGAGGTGCTGAAGGATCTTTCTGGCGATACGTGGTCGATCCTGCAGCTGCTTTCCCCTGTCGGGACTTCGAACGCTGGCGTATACGAGCACGTCCGTCAATGCGTTCCCATGTGCAAGGCGCAGCAAGGTCAACTGGTCCGCGAGGTCACGGTCATCTAAGGTCTCAATGAAATGTTCCACGTGTTCCCGGAGAGCGGCCGGCGTTCCAGTCTTGATCGCCAGCTTGGCTCAGAGGCCCAACACTGTGAGACGATGGAGATACTCGAGCGGCGACTCGTCGGACCTCTTTCTCGCGTGGTAGTATTGTCTCGCGAGAGAAACGCCCAATCCACAGTATTCGACTCGGA